>SMGU01000001.1:0-11436 GCA_004348175.1 Puccinia novopanici
TTGGCTACAAGGACGATTATTAGGTGGTGGTAGAAAGTGTACTACATCTTCATATACCGAGAACCCATTATGTGACTGATGGAGAAAGTAAGGAGGAGAAATAACGACATCTTAATATTAAAAAAAAAAGTATTCTGGAATCCTTCAAGATTTACTTTTCCCCGTTGTTGTGGGCGAGATGACTGCCAGAACCACCCGCCTCCAATTCGGCATAGGTTGCGGGATAGGTTCCCCTAACACACCTTTCCGAGATACCGATACTTCGTAGAAATTCGACCGTGATCCCCATCGAAATCACTTCCGCCATCAGCTTGTTCGCCTCCTTCAGCTTAGCTTGGTACTCCTCCTCTTTAGAGGCCCCTGAAGAATGAAAAAAACGCGAAATTTGAAAGAAGCGAATAGAATAGAAAAAAAAAAGGGATTGGTCATCAAAATAAAGCGTAAGATGGAAGGCGAAACAAGTGAATGTGTAAAAGAGACCGCGTCGTTAGATTCATCAATGGAGGATCAAGCGAAGAGGTTTCAAACGACTGACATTGTTCTTCGCCACCATTGTCCATCTCTGTTGGCCTGCGATCGACGTTCCCGCTGTTCTGGGGAGGAAAGCGACTTTGTTCTGGATGTCGAGGAGTCACCGGGGCAGGTTCGTCGGGACGGGGAGGCGCTCCTTGAATCTGACCACGATGGTGATATGCGTCGCCGGGAAATGCTCCAGCATTCGGGGGAGCGGACTCGCTAGCTCCCCGCAATCGACGACTGTCCGAGTTATGGTGATGTTTAGCCGCATATCGTTGACGGTCCAACAGCGGGGCCGATGGCGGGCGTGGAATCGGCAAGGGCGGGGGTTGAAATGTTTCCGATCCAGGGGCCGACGGTGAGAACGGGGGCGGTTGATTGAATTCACGTTGATCAGCTGGGGCAGGATAGTTGGGCACCAGGCGAGCTCGCCTAAACGGTTGAGGATGAGTGGGGCCGGAAGAGTATGGCTCCTGCGGGGGCTGTTCAGACGCGGTTTCAAGTCCATGTTGACGTTGCTGTTCTGGGTCACCCTGGTAGTAGGGTGGCTGGTTTGCGCCGTGAATTTTGGGATCGGAAGCTCCGGGTTGTGATGGAGGTCGTGGATGAAAGCCATGCAGGGTTGGCGATGACTGTGGCGGATGCTGAAACTCATCATAGGTAGGCGGCACAGGATAATTCGGGACCAGCCGATTTCCCACCATTGGGTGGGGATGATGATGATGATGAGGGTAATGTTCGCGGGACATCTGTTGTTCCGAGCCCAGCTGATAAGCCGCATGGTGCTGCTGTTGTGGATCATACTCAGAGTGAGATGACTGATTCTCAGCATGGACGTCACTATTGGAGATCACATGTTGGGAGACTGGTGGTTCATGATGAGCCTGAGGTGGAAAGTATGCCTCGGGCGGAGGCGCAGGGATATGCGCCTGGTGAGCTTGATGTGAGGAAAGGCTATAGTCAGTTGGAATGGTAGACAACTGAAGGGTGTGTGCAACGTGATTACCTTGCATGGGCGGGCCATATGTGACTTCGTACTCACGAAATGGGGGGTGACTAATTGCTTCGTGCTCTGGAATCGATTGGAGCGGAAAGGATGAGGCCTGAGTCGGCGGCGGCGGCAGCGGTGGTGCTGGTGGTGGTGGTGGGTAGGACAGGTAATGACTCGGAGGGTAATTGGGGACCAGCTTCGGAGGATGAGGATGGTGGTAATGTGGGGTAGGGGGTAACGGGGGCTGGGAGGAGGATTGTGTGGGGTATGCTATGTGAGTCTGCTCGTGATAAGCTTGTGGGTGATCGTATCGGTGATTAATTGCGTGATCGTAATGGTGAACTGGATGATCGTAGTGGTGATCTGGGTGATTGTAGGGCATATTGGTATCATTAGCTTGCTGGTCGTTGGGACGATCGAGCTGAGGTGGGACATGATGACGTTGTCGTTCTCGTTTGTTATAGTCGGTGAAGCCTTGATTATTGGAGGGTTGATCGAAGTTCTCGTTCCGATTTTCATCGGTACCGGCTGGAAAGTCTGTTCTTGCCCTCGTTCTCCTATGCAAGGGCAGATTGTCGCCACGTCTCCGGCCAGAATGGCGTCGTCTGAGCTGATTCGGACGATTGGACTCTCTCGGTTCACTAAGAGCTCGACCCTCATGAGCGTTGTGCGAGTCGGCTTGGCGTGGTTCTTTTGGTTGGCGAGCTATGAGAGCCAGTCTCTGAGCTCTGGCCATAACCTTCCTAGCTTTGGCGGAGGCATAAACTCGCGGCTCGTTCTCAGGTTGATCGTTGATCAATGGGTTGTCATGAATGGAGTAAGTTTTATTGGCCGGCTTGACTGATTGAGAGTCTTTCTCGGCCTCCCCGATCTCGCCTTCCTCAAGCTGAGGAGGACCCTTGGAGGTGCTGGTGGACGTCGGTTCCGCCATAACACTTCAGCTCTAAAGACTACGAGAGCTTGGAGGGATGTCTCAGTGTTAAGCAGATAGGTAGCTGCGATTGAGAGACCACAAAAGGATCGATAAACGATTCGTCACAGGTGATGCTATGAGGGACAGGATGAGAGCATCAACGGTTAACACATCACCCACGCAGCGAGGTGACTCAACGGGAAAACTGGATGGGGGAGAAAAGGCGTAATATGTACTTGCGAGCGAATGGGATATTCGTTGATATTTCCACTGCGGTGATACGCGAGCCGATCAAATGTCTCCGTATGGTGTTTAAGTAGTTCCTGCCAAAAAATAGAACATCAGAAGGGGAAACCAGTTGAACGTAGAGGGGTATCTGCCAACAGAGGACAGACCGAAGACGATGTATCTGGTGCTGATGGGCGTTTCCTATGAGTCGTGTTGACTTGGCTGAACGGTTCACACTGAGGCATCCTCGAGCCACACATGAAGAATAGCAGACGATTCAATTCGACTATCATCGAACACCCTCTCACTTCTCATCAAGCATCTTGAATACATAAATGAATTAGCATGTCCTGTTTCCGGGCACACCCCAATCTGGAACACATCCAGTTCAAGTGTTTCTAACCCGGTGCTTTCTCGAGCCATGTGGGCTTGCATCACAGCAGATTCTTGGTGCCCTGCGTGACCGACTTCGGATCAAGAAACCGATTACTACTCGTACGTCAAATATGTAAGTGAAGCAAACCAGCCGAGCTTCAGTACCTTGATCTATTGGCAAGACATCCCTTGAGATCAATTGGTCATAGACAGGCGGGGGGGTGACCAAACAGGGTCGGAGAGCACGTGGGAGGTGAGAGTGGTTGTGTGCTACTCCTTGCCTTCCAAGTCTTCTAGCCCACCACGCACTGGAGCCCCTTGTTGGCTTGAGGGGTTCCACGGGCAGTTTTGAAAGGGAGGGAGAGCTGTGAATGCAGGAGAACATCACGATGAAAATATTCAAGCCATTTGAAGAGGTGATTTCACATAACTCCTACTGTGTTCAAAAAATGAAAGTGAGTCCGAAGAAAGAAAAAAAAACTACCCCATGCCAACAGGTTATAGCTTGGGCAATGCAGAATCATTCAGTCTACAGGAGCTTATAATCCAAGTTACAAACCAAAAACCTGTTGGAAAAAAATACATGTTGAGAAAGAAGTCTCACAACAGCTAGTTGGATATAATGCAAATCAGTTAAAATTAAGCTGAACCAATGAGTGAAACAAGGATTACCCAGTGTGTAACTTGCAGAGAGTAGGGCTCTGCCAGTGAGGGTCACATGAATTGATGTCAGCCTTAGAGACAGTAAGCCTGCCCAAAATGCTTCAATTTGACATAAAACATCTGATTTGATCTTATTCTATTTTCACCATGCAAAAAGTGAGGGGAATACATGTCAGGTGACATGAAGATAACTCCATAAGTAGTTCAGACCATACACTCATTAGAAAGTGATATGAATCCCTAACAAGAACAAAGGAGCCATTTGTATCATTTTTAAGTATTGCTCAAGTAACTCTGGAGTTTCATTGGATGTTACTGAATGTTGCCTGACATCTCTTTCCCTTACTTTTGGCATGGTGTTTATTTTGCTTTTGGCATGGTGTTTATTTCACTTTTGGCATGGTGTTTATGTCACTTTTGGCATGGTGTTTATTCTGTTCATTTTTTTCTCTAAAAAGAGTTTTTGTATCATTACAACCAATTTTCATAAATAAGGGCTTATACATGTTCAAGCTGTACTGTGAAATGGAACTTCCAAACCCAAATGCCTTAAAAACCTTGTCTGAAGATTTTATTTCATTTTATTTTTTTTCTCTATTTTTTTGAAGATAAAAAACATTTTATCTTCAATTTACAGTTTAAATGATCAAATTGAGTAGCTTCCTAGCTTGACAATTATAATTATCAACTGTTTTATTTCAAAAGTTTGTTTTGACAAATAATAATAATGCCCTCTTAACCATCTGTGTCACTACAAATTTTTGGGTTTAAACCAAAGAAAATAGTGTTTTATTGTCAGTTTGTAACCAAAGGCCACACCAAGCTGACTGGGCTGACATTGTCAGTGCAATCAGCTCAAGTATCATCACTACTCAGCTCACAGAGCTCCCCTAGCTTAACAAAGCCCCTCACATTGAGCCTTGCCATGAAGCGGCAAGCCTCCAAAGAAGGGGCTTATGAGTTATATCCTCTCCTCCACCTGGGTGTTTCAGAAAAACCCCATTTTTTCTGGAAATTTGTACTTACATGCTTATCCCAAGCAAACCGCCCATCAGACTGCATTTCCCTCATGGCCTGAGAAAGAAGGGAATCCTCGCTAAACTATGGTGCCTTCAGATTGTCCATTTACCTTTTCATTCTCTTGTTCTATGGCTTCAAAGATGGACCTTTTCTTTTTGGGCGCGCTAAACTGACGCCCCTCAATTGACACATCCACACCCCAAAAAGGTGTGGAAGGGCATCAATACAAGTTGACACCCCCAAAAATGGGTGTGTACTGCCATAGAGGACCAAGAAAGGGGCTTGGATGGCCACAAAGAACCATGCACGTCTTTTGAGGCCTGCTGGAGTAGGAGAAGGGCCAGCCCATCTTTCAATAAAATATTCTGGGCTCAAATACATGTATTTTTTTGAATTTTGAATTTTTGTCCTACACTTTGAAGGGTTTAGAATTTTATGGTGTTTTTTAAATTTAAAAATTTTGAGATATACAATAATTATACCTATGGCACACTTATTTTTCCATCAATTTTTTTGGGTCTCAAATTGGAACATATTGGATGAAATTAAATTATTTTTCTACACTTTGAAGGGTGATGAATTTTATTATAAAGTTTATTTCTGCAAAAAAATTCTTTCCATTTCTTTTGGTGGGATACCCACAGAAAACTGGATGTAGTGCCAAAAATATTAAGGGGATTTTGTTTGTGGGAAAAACAAACTTTACCATTAAATTCTTCACCCTTCAAAGTGTAGCAATAAATTTTACTTTCATCAAATATGTTCCAATTTGACACCCAAAAAAATTGATGGAAAAATAAGTGTACCATAGATATAATTATGGTAGATCTCAAAATTTTCAAATTTGAAAAACACCATAAAATTTTACACCCTTCAAAGTGTATGAAAAAAATTCAAAAATCAAAAAAATATTTGTATTTGAGCCCTGAATAATTTATTGAAAAATGGGCTGGCCCTTGTCCTACTCCAGCTGGCCTCAAAAGGCGTCAATGGTCCTATGTGGCCACCCACACCCCTTTCTTGGTCCTCTATGGAAGTACACACCCATTTCGGGGGGCTCAACTTGTATTGAAGCCCTTTTTGGGTTTCAATAAGAGTTGACGCCTCTATATGGGGCCTCAACTCTTATTGATGCCTTTTTTTTGGGCATCAACTTGTATCCACACCTTTTTGGGGCATGGATGCGTCAATTGAGGGGTTTCATTTTAGTGTGCCCCTTTCTTTTTTTATTTCTCCCCCCTACACAGTATGCACTTCAAGCAGTATGTCATTTTCAATTTCCATTTCTTTGAGGTGTCTTCACACATGTTTGTAAGTCATAAAGATTTTTTTGGTTCAATGTAGTCTTATGTAGATAGTTGTACATATGTACAGGAAATGATATGCCAAAGACCTTAGAAGGTGATTATGAACACAAGCTGAGATCCAGCAAAGATGAAAATCTAAATTTTTAAGGCCAGGTGGAATTGGATTTGGGACAATTTTTATTACAATTAGGGAGCCAAAAGATGCTCCTGGTTTAGCCAAGTCTCACAGTCAAAAGGGTGTCTTGAAAATTTGAGGGGAAGGCATAGAAAAATGAGGGGGCACAAATCCCCCACCAAAAGGCCTGAAACTCTCAAGCCAAATGAGTGACATTACTTTCAAGAACTTCCTTTGGAGGTTAATCTTTGTTCAAGTGACTGGTGCTTTGCACTGGTCCCTCCTAAATTGGAGGGGCTTGTGTTAGGCTAGAGATCTCCCTACCTCAGCTCACCCAGCTCATTGCACACCACCCAAAGTTAACTCACACATATCAGTCAGCTCAAACTCAATTTCTGTTGCATTCAGCTCAACAAGATCATCACACACAACCCAGCCTCAGAGCATCTCTAACGGTGCAGGGGTGGATTGAGTTGGCACTTGTGTCCCGCAAGCACATGTCCAAACATGTCACCCACCTTTCACTTTTGTTGCAACATGCAATGGACTTTCTACACAAGTGGGTGTGGATTGTCTTGGACAGGGTCTTTCCATTTCTGTTTGTTCCCCACTACATCTTGTACCTCCTAGTAGCACCACCAAAAACTACCTCAAAAATCATTCCCTTTAATTTTTTTATTTTCTTTTTTTGGAAATACACCTCCAATGGACCCCGTCCAGATCATCGCATGGCTGGAAGACAAATAAAAAATCATAGGATCTCTTTCCACCACCATAGCCCTGCTCATAAAAAGAAAAAATAGGCAACCCAACAAGGTGGATCACAATTTGGACCACAGGAAATCCATTGCAATCACCTTCAAGGTAACATTTAGCTATACAAAAATTATTTTTCTGATAATCTAATTTACCCCAAGAAATTTTTTTGTCACCATTTTAGGATGCAAAGGGGGCTTTTTGTGAAAAATTTTGACACCTTCATCAAGAAAGATTTATACTTCATACAGAAGCAGGAAGGTAGTTTGTACTATCTTAGAGGAGCAAGGGCTGTGGCAGTACTACACTTCCAAAGCCCAGAACAAGGGCAAGCCCCCAATGAAATTTTGCTACAAGATCTGTGAGACCTCTAATGTGTAAGAGCAACTCCACTGCAGGAGCTAAACCCAAATTTAGCTCCCCAAGGGCAATTTAGCTGTGCCACCACAAACGCTAAAACAGGAGCTATCACAGTTCCCAGCCTAATGGGATCTATAGCAAAGCCAAATGTAGCTTTGCTATAGCTCCCCATCTGATTCCTATCGCACGCAATTCTGTTGATAGGTGGCAGAAACCTTACACAGGACATACCTGTCGTGGTGTTTACCTAGGTATGACCAAGTAAAAAAGACTCGGTCATACTGGTGTGGCATGTCATAGGTATGACTGAGTCAAAAAGACTCGGTCATAACAAGGTGGCCATGGCCCTTCTGAGCTGGGGGGAAGGCTGGGGAGCTATAGTAGCTCCCTGCGGTGCATTTCCTTTGGATTTTGGGGAGCTATGCATGCGGGGCAGTTTCCAAACTTTGAAATATAGCTCCCCAATATCCCTCCTGCGGTGGAGATGGTCTGAAAAGATGCAGAAAATCAAGCCAAGAAGCTATTTCAACAAGCTGAGGACAACTGCTACTTCCTGAAACAGGAACAGTGCATCTCTGAAATTCTTTTCAAAAATTCAAACTCATTTTTCACTCCAGACCTCCCCCTTGATCAAAGTGAGGTCAATTCAAATTAAAGCAGGAATTACCAGACCAACAACACCAGCTGCTGCTGGTATATGATCTTATCACATCAGTCTGATTTTCTCAATGAATGACCATTGCTCCAAGCTATCATTGAAGGTGCTGGAAATGTATGTCTCTTCCTACCTAATTTTCATTGCAAGCTGAACCCAATTGAAATTTTCTGGTCTTATATACAGCAATGTGAGTCAAATTTTTCAACTCATTCTCTAATTCCTAGAATGCTCAGCTGACTTGTCTCTGCACATCTTACCTCATCATCTCAAAAGCAATCTGAAGCATATCAGGGCACTGTTTCGGAAAGATAAAGGGAAAAAATAGGAAGGATGATTGATCCAACAAAAAACATAAGAAGGGAAATAAATTTGACAAACACCACAAGGAAAGGGATGATATGAGAAGAAGACTGGAGGAAGAAATTTGTTTAATATTTTAAGGGAAGGAACATCAATGCATTCCAAGACTCAACACTTGATTTTTTTAACCCTTCTAATGCTCTTGGAGAAGATTCCTTTCCTCTCTTTGTTTTTTGTTCATCTTTCTAGTAATAAAAACTGATCAATCATTTGTTCAGATTCTTGATCTGCTGGTGAGTTGCAACACTTCAATGCCACAGTTGTGGCATCAGTTATATTCCTAAGTACATGAGACCTCTCTAAGGCCATACATATGTACATGAAGTATGGATTTGAGGGGGTTTCTGAAATGTTGAAGGAATTTTTTTTTTGTCTGGGCAGAAAGTGCCAAGATAATTTTGAATTGCTTGAGGTCCATATAAAGCACCAAAAATGTGGTTGGCTTATGCTTATCTACTCTTTCACATCCACACAAACAGCCCACATAACAAATGTATTTTTTTGGACGAGGTGGTACAGAAGATTGGGTTGTGCAACTGTAGTACTGGGATTTAAAACCCCCGGTGGAGATGCTCTAAACACAACACCTCATGATAAAATAAGTTTGTCCTCACACTAACTGTATAAGAGTGTGTACCACCATAGGCTCAGATTTGAAAATGGTTTTTATCAATTTTTTTCACACTTTTTTGAAAACAGTTTTCTTTGTTCTGGAAAAATCCATTCAACCCCACGGCGCGTACCATATCCATCAGATTTTCTTATTTCACCTCCCCATCATTGGCCACCTCCCTTTCAAAAAACACCACCAATCACAAACACCACCAACTGAAGACAACCAATCACAACTTCAAAAGATCACCAGCTCCAATTTTTTTACCATCATCATCCTTGACTACTACCACCAGGATGGATCCCCATCTTACGGTGATGGAGGGAAGGCCAAATATGTTTGATTTGTTTTGGATACAGCTCATTGGGAATTATTTTGTGAAATCATGCGGTTGGAACAACCAAATTTTGACCAACTAGTTCACAAATTTCATGAATCCAAGCTTCTGGAGAATGGAAGTTCTGTTTTAGTTAAAGAACATGTGTTTATCTTCCTTGACATAGCTTGATACAACAACTCAATGTAACAGGCAGCTGTAAAATTTTGCCGTGGATTGTATACAACTAATTGGTGAGTGCTTCAGGGTTCACTGTTGCTCTGATGGACTTATTTGCTCATTATGTTGTGGTATTCAGGTAATTTGGTGAAGTTCTTGATGCTCTCTTTCAGCTCTACCCTCGGTATGTAAAGTATACACCATCAACAACCAGCCTTTCCAATCACATCCTAAAAGACACAAAATACAAGCCATTCAAGAAGTGCCTCAGAGCACTTGATGGGTTCTTGGTTCCAGCTCATTTCCGGGTGAATATGCAGTCTTTTTGGCGATTTCAAAAGGTTTTTATCTCCCAGAAAATTATAGCCGCTGTAAACTTTGAATTTGAATTTGTGTACCTACTAGCTGGATGGGAAGGAAGTGCTCATGATACACAGGTTTTCAACAAAGCCACATCCAAGGGCTTGAAGATTCACAAAATAAAATATTTAATTTCTGACGCTGGGCATGTATTACAACCTAGCTTAATTAAACCATATCAAGCAGTTAGATATCATCTGAAAAAACAGTCCAGTGCTGGCTTGCTCCCCTCAATGTACAAGGAGCTCTACAATCTACAACATGCAACCCTCAGGAATATGTCCCAGTGGCTATTCAAAGTGATAAAAAAAGAAAAAAATTAAAATCCTTAAACAGAGATCAAGTTACCAAAACAAAACAAACTCATCTATGCCATTGGGTGCCTTGTGCATTTCATTTGGAGACACAAAATGCTCAGCAATGAATTATTGAATGACATTGAAAATCCCAAAAGTTGGGGTTCAGGAAAGGCTGCTTCCAAACAGGTATCAAATGCCTATGAAGATGTTCTGAAAGCCAGGCATGACAAGCTTGCAAACAAGCTTCCAAAACAGTATTTGGCTTACACCAGCCAAAAACAAGCACTTAGCTATTCCAATTGTTCCCCTCACTATCAATTCAATGTATA
This sequence comes from Puccinia novopanici, assembly GCA_004348175.1. Lineage (NCBI taxonomy): Eukaryota > Fungi > Basidiomycota > Pucciniomycetes > Pucciniales > Pucciniaceae > Puccinia > Puccinia novopanici. The sequence goes on from SMGU01000001.1 coordinate 10,360, forward strand.
TATATATATATATTTTAATTTTCTTTTCTCATGAAAATCAGCTTGTTTTTTTTCTTGTTCCTCCTGCAATTTGGCTACTATCTCATATTTTTTTTACTCATGAGATTTTTCCAGCTTATCTCTTTGCTTTCAAATCTCATGCGCCAAGTTTTTTTTCTTATTCTCATGTGCCTACTTTTACTTGTTTTTTTAAAAACCAGACACACATGAAATTGGAGACAATGTGAGACAGATATTGAGAGGAAAAAATACCAGACAAAACCAAAAAAATAAGATCAGACCCAACAGCAAGAGATGACAGACCAAGGAAAAAAAAAGAATTGGAAGTGGTAAGTGAATAGATGAAAAAGGGGAATAGAGAATGATTTGGCTAGGTCATATTCAATGATTCAAAGCCTCTTTTTCAAGCCACATTTGGCATATTTTTGTTGAAGAGGTTTTAAAAAGCAAATTAAAAGTGTATTCCTTTTTCATTGTCCAAAACAAACACAAATCAAATGTATTGCTATTCCTCAACCTCATTAAGGAACATCTTGGTGAGTGATTCAAGTGCTTGTGCGGATACCATCTCTAGAGAAGTGGGATTGGGTGGAAATTTTGATGTTTCCAATTATGAACTTGCTTGGGTAATGGCCCCTATCAACCCATCAATTGATTTTGTGACCACAGATCCCTTTTTTCTTGTGTGCGCTTAGTTGAACCAGATTGGACTAACTTTGATTCAGCATTGGTTGTTAATTTCTTGGATTCATATTCATTGGCAGAGGAACTTAAGAGTGAAATCAATGGCAATTGGGCCTTTGACATCTTCTTGCTCTTGTCAATGGTAGGTGACATGGCTGGATTTTCAATTGCTGGGATGAGTGTGTCTGAAATCTTGCCAGTTGCAAAGGTACCCGTAAACACACACTCAGCCAATTCATAGATGTGGAATAGCTTATCCCTTAATTTCCTGAAGTTCCTGCAAAGGTGCTCCAGAATCAGTTCATCCCATGCTTTGGGATTGGCTGTCACCATCAAGGTCTTGTTGTCCCAGCCAAACCCTGATTGATTACAAAGGAACTTGTAATCAAAGAA
>SMGU01000005.1:0-11235 GCA_004348175.1 Puccinia novopanici
GCCCGAGTTCTCCTCCTCTCGACTAGATCTGTTTCTCATCGTTTTTGCTATCTCTTTCATCAGCCCAGATCTCTATCAACCACATCGACTGAATCAAGCTAAACCAGTTGCAATGGAAAACGGATGGCTTGGCCCATGGTTTGACCCATGGCTTGACCAATGCATTCTAGGTAGGCATGGGGAACCCAGGACCAATCCCAAACACTACTAATCCATTGTTTCCGAATAGCCGGAACTCCTGCGATCCTGCCGCAGCCCCCTGCCTTTCGTGACCCCGAACTCGTGGCCATCCAATTGGAAGTGCGCCGCTTGATGGACCGGTGCGATGCGGCAGAGCGACTCATCCGTCCTCGACGCACCCGAGCTGCACGGGTCTTTTTCGCCACAGCTCGTCGCGCTCTACACATCCCTGCCCGACGCCGCCGCCAACCTAGGATCAGGTCGATCCGTCGCAAGAGAACTTGAAGGATTGTAAGCCACTCTCTTTGCCATCCCTATACCACTAAGGGGACCCGATACTGATCGACAACTACTACAGATCGATCCGAATGTACTCTTCTTTAATTCACTTCTCCCCCATTCTTTTTGATAAACCATTATTCCTAATGTTGTAATTTCTTTATTTTTTTATCAAGATTCTGCCTGAAATAATATTTGTGGTTTCCAACTCAATTCTTTTGTTGGAGTGACTATCCATTATACATACATATTAGTGAAGCCACATCAGTTTCAGCTAGGAAGCTGGGGAATCTAGGCTGTGATTAGCTCCCAGCGCCGCTTGATGGTGTCTATGCATCACGAATTGTGGTGCTATGGTCTGCTGCATCCTAAACGTGGTGCAAAGAAATGAGAGCCTCTATATACCGTGAGCATTAAACACTTTTGAGCTCATGCACGCCATATGAGAATGCTGCATATCTGAGCTTTGGCTATGTGTAAGGCAGGCTTTTTTTTCGGATGTTGCCCAAGCCAATGAGGTAGTATGACGTTTATGGTAAGAAACAGCTCGGGATGAAAGTGCTCACTGAATCAAGAATTCACGGGAGTGATGTATAGGCTAACTTAATGAAGTCCTCCTTGTGCTTGCGGCCCCCCGCAGGGGCCTCCGAAGGAGGGACTTACACCCTATGTCTGGTCGCTGGCTCTACTCTATTGAAAAATTAGCTGGTAAAAATTTTAAAACTTGTATCATTTCCTCACTGTTGTACCAATTCCCAAACGGAGTTGAGTGTTTTGTCCTTTACATTTTTCTCTGTCTTCCTCTCTCTTCATTTTTTTGTTTACCTGCCTTGCCGCTGTTGGAAAAATTTCCAAAGTTTCACAGGACCAGAAAACCAGTCCGTTTTTTTTTTCAAGATAGAAAACTGTATATTCCAAATCTTCCAATACATCCCTTACAGGTCTTCAAAAGAGAATTTTCGAAGACATGAGATAAAGATTATTCTGTCTCAAGGACTATGGCCTTAGACTTTACTCAAGTGTTGGGCCACCATCCCAAGCTTGTTTGCGTTTCTCCTGCGTCCCTGAGGTCCTTTTGATAGCCCTGCTCCTCGAACCCCTTTGCCATCTCAATCAGCCCTTCAAACCCATCCCATCGGCCCCATTGCCATCATCTTGATAAGTGCTTCATACCCATCCCATCTCCCCCATCGCCGCCATCTTGATCTGTCCTTCAAACCCTTCCCATTGCCGGCAACAAATGGATGAAAAGTTGACGTCCATATGTTATCATATGGAGGGTTTGAATTTGAATCCAAAGAGCTTCATTATTGCTTTCTTAGACAGTAATTCCGAGGCAATAGCCTTCAGGTGTAGGTTCTGGCGCACCGACTACGGTTGGAATTCCACTGAGAGGCTCCTATTGTCCCTCCAGAGAGTGATCTGCTCACATGCGGAGGGGAAAGTTAATTGGGAAAATTTTATATTGTTGCAGGTAGAATATTTCTTACTGCCTTGTTGATCATCCGGCTGGAGGATTATGAACTCATATGCTATTATTTCCTCAGGCTACAATGATTGTCTCCAAGCAGAAGCCACTGAGTGGCAATTACCCCGCCGGCGCTTGGATTAGCTCCTCCAACCTTTCCCAAGAATTCTTCACCGAGGAGGCTCGGGTATAACGCAACAACATTTTGGTTGAAAGGATGCCATTTTTTTATAAGTTGATATGGTCAAAAATTATGGGGGAGGAGCTGGCTGAACATGAGGATCAGTCAATGACGCCAAACAAGGATGATGCTGAAGAAGACGGCAGCAATGGACATGACGATGGAGTCGAGCTTAGCTTACAAGATCTGTCAATAACACCTCTGCCTTTTCGAAATGGGGATAGCGCATCCACAGAGAAGGTGGAGCTGACAGAGAGCGATGTGAGCTCATATGAAGGATTCTCATTGGGGGCAATCCAGGATCGCGGCCTCAGAAAGCGGAATCGTGCTGATACGGTATGTGGTGCCATGATTTTGTTGGTGACTATATTGCACTAACCCAATGCCTGCTAGATCGCTCGCACTATCTGTGCAATGGTTGCCTTTGCCACCAATCGTCGACACAATGTGTTTCAACTATCTAATGCACTCATGTTCCTGTCGGCTGGGGTAACTGAGAGACTAAACGTCTACCTAAACTACATCGGCTTATGCTCTTCAAGGAAAACAGCTCATGCTGCTTTGAAATCCCTAGGAGAAGAGGCAGAATCCAATCTCAAGGCTCGCTTTAAACGAGAGAATTCACCAATCCTCCCACCATGCATCTGCTACGACAACCTGGACTTTCAACAAAAGGTGCATATGAAGGCTGTGGGCCATGGAAGCATCATGTTCCATGGAACATGGGGTTATGTCCATTCGCTTCCCCAAAGCCTATTGGAATCGCTAGACCCAGCTACTCTGTGCATTGATGCACTCAACAGGGCCTTGCATCAAGGCTCTAAGTTATCGATCCACCTACAAATGTTTACTCCAACTCTCAACAGTACGGAGCATTGGGTCTCAACAGTTAAATCACAAATAACTCGTGTGATTCTAAAATACCTGGCTAGTGCAACTAATATCAAGGGTCCAGTCATGCGCCACCCCCCTTCTGTGAAAGTCTTGGATCCTACTGGACCCAACATCTCAATGTTGAAACTTATGCTTGCATCCGACAATTCCGCGCAAGGCATGGGCGATGTTTTTACCGGGTTTATTCAAAAATCCGGCCTCACACCTGAGGAATTCCATTCACGTGTACAGATTATAGAAGGTGATCTCGGCTCATGCAATCTATTTGAGACTCTCAGAAATCAGCGGACTCCAGGCAGATCTCATCATTCAAGTTTGGACAATGTTCTATCAATTCCTGGTGCCGCACACACACTGTGGAACATCTCTCAATCAATATTTTTATATCACTGGGGTGATGAAAAGAATCGCCTGGACACTGGGGCTTGGCGCACACTGCAAGCGTTAGGTATTCCAGCAGATAAGCCAGTGACCAAGAAAGATTTCAACCTAATGCTATCCCATATTGAAAAGATTCATGAGGTCACCCTATTATATTGCGCTCTGTAAGTTGATCATGTCTACTGTTTGGTCAAATAGGTATAAGCGTCAAGATACTGACAAAGAGGAGTCTCAAATCTTCCTAGCCTCATCCTTGGAAAGGCTCATGAACCAATCAGGATGAATTCCTATCCATTGGATTCACCTGGAATTGTGCATCTCACTGAGCAGGTATTTAACCGCTTCTGCTCTCGGGAAGCCATGATATCGCCTATTACTAAGGAGTCACCGGCTCACATGAACCTACTCCTGCGCATTCGTGACTTTGCAACTGTGGTGGAGGCCAAGCGAGCCATGAAAGCGGGCGACATAGGCCGGATGATGTACATGTGGCAGCGCTGGGCTGTCATGAGTCAGGCTTTACCGAAGCTTCCACATTACTCTAAACACTTGCCCAGGCTGATAGTGTTGATTCGACATGTCTTACCACCTTCATTGCAAGCAATAGTTGAGAGCTCACTTCTTATCTCTCCCTCAGGCAAACAAAACCATTTTGTTGCAAAGGACTTCTACCTAGAAGTCCTAAACTATTGGTTGAAGTACTTCTTCAACCATTCTGGGATAGGCACCAATATTAACCGGTTGAAGGATGTGTTTTCCATCAACATACCAGTGGTAAGATGTGTTAATTTGTTTACCAATTATCATTGGTCCTCTTTAATCGTTCTAGCTCATCAATCCCCTACAGCTTCACTTCCTGCTCCAGTTGGTGAGGTTGGAATCAGGCTCCACCATCTTTCATCAATCGCACAAGAACAACATCTCTGAGGAATCAATCAACAGCTTTCTCCGTATGGCTCAGAAGGAAAACATCGGAGCCGAACCCCGGAAAGGATTCAAACCAACACCCTTGCCTAATCTGTATACTGAGGGTATCCTCAAGCTCCAGCATGAATACTCCAATGGCAGAAACGGCCTTGACCGATTCAGGCCCGCGGCACCTGGTATATTGCAGATGAAAGAGCACATGGAGACAGATGAGGTGTCAAGCAATGACAAAATAGATGAAGATGACACAGATTCAAGTGGCGCCTCCAACAGGAATAGTCAAGAAATGAACATGACAGACATGACCACGTCATGAATCATGTCCCCCCAAATCCCCCACTACTGCTGGCCATCGTCGTGCTACACCCAGTCACTCCGGACATCAACTCCTTGATCTGATTATCTCGCTTTTCTTTGTCTAACTTCCTTTTGATACGTGCCGCTTGATTGACAGCTGCCTTTCGTTTATTATCTTCAACCGCTAGGCGTCGATCAGTCTTTGCAATCGCAGCTGCAGCGTCTTTTGCTATCCGGGCTTCTTCACGTGCATTTGATTTAGTTTTCCGTTCGGCATCATTCCTTGCCGACTCCTCTTCAGTAAATCGCCGATCCTGTTCCATTTTCGCTGCCTTGGCATCCAATCGCACTTGTTTCCTCTTCTCGGCTGCCCTAGCATTTGCTTCCTTCTTGAGTAAAGCCGAGTGTGCCTCTTTCACTTGCCGTAATCGATTACACTCTGCATCAATGTGGAGATTGTGCGCTTCCATATCGCTGAGGTATTTGCGAAAGATGTCCCCACTAAACCAATTGGTTATTGCTTGCGCCAGGTGTTCTACTTGTCCAATGAAGCTTTCGCCACCTATTACTTTTAGCAAATACTTTTGGTCCACACCAGCACCATTGTAGATCTGATCGATATTATTGACCACAGCTGCCGCTTTCACGTTCCCAAAGAAGACCCCGGGTTCGAATTCCGCCAATGGTCCTAGCACGGCCGAGTAGAAGGTGCTGAACTGAATAACCAGTTCTTTTGCAAGGCAACTAGAAAGGTGTTCAGGAAGTCGACAAGTACCCTTGGTCGATTTTGCTTTCCGAGGTCGGACCATGGTCACATAGGATTCATCTTCATCAATCTCGAGTGGAGAATTCAACAACTGATCAAAATTGTCCATGTCCATCTGTTGTATCACTTGCAAGATCTTTTCTGCTTCATCGGGCTTGCAATTGGAACAATCGCAAAGGGGAAAACCTTGAGCGACTTCTCGATCCTTCTCCTTTTGATATATCTTGTCATTTACATCCAACGGAATATAACCAAACCTGGGAAAGAGCAGACCAGATGATAAGATGAGAGTCACCAGATAAAATTAACAGGTGAACCACAAACTTGTTGTCAATTGTTAGAGCGGCTCTCAAGCATAATTTGGTCACAGCCAGTGCATCCATACGGGTGTCATCGTTCTGTACTTCGCCTTCCACAAAATCAGCCTTGCTGTTTTTACCCTTCAAGCGCGTCGGCTCCATAAACATCAAAGCTAACCCCCTGTTGCCACCTCTTCCACATCTTCCAATCATTTGGACTATGGATGAAGGGTCGCCTCGGCCCATGTGGATCACACACCGGACTCGTTTAAGGTTTTGGCCTAAACCTAATGCCATGGTGGTAGATATAACCGGGTATTTCTCGTTGGAGAAATCGTTCATGTTCTCTAGTTTATCCTCATTGTGATGAGTGAGGAGGACTGACCAACGAGAGGTTGGACAACTCCGACCAATACAATTCGTCGGTTCGAGATCAAGAGGTATCGAGGATGACGGTCAGTGCTCAAGAGTGCACTGACCTTGGATTAAGAGAAGGAGTAGGATAAAGAGGCTTTGCCCCGTTTCATTTCTCTTTCTTTTCTCTTTCTTCACTCGATTGTAATTTATTCCTTCGTCTCATCCAATCACTCTATCAGAAATAACTCAGCTCGCTCAGATCTCTTAAGATCTTCCCTTCCTTCCTCAACAATCTCGTTCGTCGCTCATAACGAGCTCCTCATTTTATTCAGGTGTAAGTGTTGTTCAGTCAAGATCATTGTATTGCTGTTTTCTATCTTTGTCATGTTGTCACTGTGTTCTAACCCTTTAAAATTAACTCGATTGTAATTTATTCCTTCGTCTCATCCAATCACTCTATCAGAAATAACTCAGCTTGCTCAGATCTCTTAAGATCTTCCCTTCCTTCCTCAACAATCTCGTTCGTCGCTCATAACGAGCTCCTCATTTTATTCAGGTAAATAACTCAGCTCGCTCAGATCTCTTAAGATCTTCCCTTCCTTCCTCAACAATCTCGTTTGTTGCTCATAACGAGCTCCTCATTTTATTCAGATTCTTATAGGTTATGAGCCCAGCGCTCTAAATAATCTCGCGCAATAAGAAGAATAATGTCGGAGAATAATGAAAACCTACTGGTGGACGTGTCAGGTGGTGTCAAGAAAATCGTCGTTCTGAATGATACCAACTTCAGTTCTTGGCGAACTTCTATTCTAGACCATCTCATCTTGAAGAATCTAGAAACTTCAGTCCTGGATCAACGTCCAGGTGCGCCAGAAGTTATCACCACCGATCGCGTTCAAAAACAGAGGTTAGCAACAACGATGATCCGCATGTCATTGGATCCCAATAATCGATCTCGATTTGTTGAAGACATCACTGTCTTCAATCCAAAAGAACTGTACAATTCTATAGTCAGTTATCATGCGTCCCGATCATCCAAGAATGCATCCACGATTTATGACAGACTTATGATGTCGACGTGGAGAGAAGGAGAGCTAGAGAAAAGTGTTACCGATTTTCGAAATGATTTTAGAATGCTCCTTGAAGTGAAACCCCAACTTCACCGTGATACAGCCGATTCTATCTTAGCTCATCACGTTCTTTGACGAATGCCGGAGTCTTATAATTTCATGAAGACTTTGTTGTTGAGAGAAAAACAAGGCGACGAACTTACATTAAAAAATCTTTTTAATGAAATTCACCTTTTCGAGAATCGTCGAGCTGGCGAACAAAAACAAGCATCGGCTTCAAATATTTCCCCCGCCGAATCAACCTCTAAAATCAAAAAGAAATTCACACGAGAAATCTGTGAAAATGGGAAACATAATCCCAAATCCAATCACAAAGAAGAAGAATGTTTTGTTTTGCATCCGGAGAAAGCTGTTGCCTACTTTCAAAGGTTGCAAGCTCGAGCGGTGTCTACATCCAAACCGGACTTTCGCGCGTTCATGGTTCGATTGAGTTCCGACCGCGACGAGATCATTCTCAACAGCGGGGCATCCATTTCGATGTTTAATAAACGATCTTTCTTTAAATCTATCACAAATCACCCCATCTCATTGATGCTGGCCGATGGTAATCAAATTCAGGCTGAAGGCTATGGCGACGCCACGATCCAGACCAAGACAGGCCCAATTTTGTTGACAAACAGCATTTTTGCACTTAATCTCACGTCTTCACTGGTCTCGATGTCGGATTTGCTAAAGAGAAATCTATCTATCATTCCCTTATCAGTAAACACTTACTCGGTCGTCAATAAAGACAACAACGTTGTCTTGTCCGGTTTGTACGAAACTGGTGTTCTAACGATTCCGACGTCGAATTACTCAGTCTCACATGTGATCGAGTCGGCAAAGTTAATGCATGAAAGGATGGGACATCCTAATGATGATTATCTTTGAAAGTGTTTTCCCGACCTTAAATTCAAATCTATCGAATGCGATTCATGTCTTCTTTCGAAGGCCACTCGAAAACCTTTTAAAGGATCCTTTCCGGTCGTGGGGAATGTTCTTGACGTCGTTCACATGGATCTTTGCGGTCCAATATCTCCTGCAACGTCGTCCAAAAATCGATATTTTCTTTTAATCATTGATGGAAAATCACGATTTCGCTTTGTCAGATTCTTAAGTCATAAAAGCCAAACACTTGAATATGTCAAAGAAGTGTTTAACCTGATGGAGAATGCGACTTCGAAAACTGTGAAGAACGTAGTTTCAGATAATGGAGGAGAATTCGTCAATAACGCATTTGATTCCTATCTCAAGTCAAAAGGAATAAATCATCTGAAAACGGCACCTTATACACCGGAGCAAAATCCTTTTGCCGAGCATTCAAACAGATCTGTCGTGGAGAAGGCACGTTCTCAAATTTGAGTCTAGATTGGTGGGCAGAAGCTATAAACACATCAGTTTATTTGCTGAACCGAACCTCGTCTACGGCTATAGCATCGGCATCGCCTTACACCATTTGGTTCGGATATGAACCTAGACTTGACCATTTGAGGATTTTTGGTTCTGAGGTTGTGTACTACCTCGAGAAGAAATGGAGGAAGTCGAAGTTAGGTTCGACGGGTTGTAAGGGAGTGATGCTTGGTTATGTCAAAGGACATAGAAATTATCAAATCTGGTCAATGTCAGAGAACAAGGTGATTTTTACCCACAATCTTATCTTTAAAGAAGATACGTTACCGTCTCTGACATTGACAACCAAGCAGGCGACTCCCAAGACGACTTTTGTATTGCCCGATTTCGATCCGGTGTCTGATCATCCAATTGAACCAGAAAATCAGAAATCTTCAATTGAGGCTGAATCGGTTGAAAATCGGTCCGATTCTCATTCATCTAGCACTGGTGATTCCTTCGAAGAAGCTGAAGATGAAAATGGTTTGCTAGATGGGGATAGCTTTGCGCAGGATTCGTTGGTACCCGAACCCAATACAGTTCCTGAAACATCAAGGAAGGGCTATCAATATGTTCCCCATTTCTCTGTTGCTCCAAATGATATTTCTTCTGCTCTGTCGGAAAACAACATTATCTCATCGTGTTTCAGGTCAGCTAGAGGAAATCACATTATCATGGAACCAGTGCCATCTGATCCAACAACTTATCAGGCGTCGACTTCTTCAAAAGATGCTGAACATTGGATTGCGGCGATAGATAATGAGCTGGGTAATATGGAAAGACAGAATGTTTGGTCAATCACTCTGTTGACTCCTGGAGCCAAGCCCATTAGTTGCAAATGGGTATTTAAACGTAAATACGACGAGAATGGTCTAATCAAAAAATTCAAGGCTAGACTGGTCGTCCGCGACTTTCTTCAAAAGGAGGGTATTGACTATAATCAAACATTCTCACCAACTGGCAGACTTGCAACTCTCCGGGCAGTTCTTTCGATTGCGGCAAATCTAGATCTTCAGATACATCAGATGGATGTAAAGTGTGCCTTTCTGAATGGCAAACCAGATTGCGACGTGTTCATCAAACCACCTGAAGGCGTAACAGTAAAATTGAAGCCCAGAGAAGGTTTGAAACTAAGCAAGTCACTTTACGGTTTAAAACAATCTTCTCGCATGTGGCATAACACGCTAGTTGATTTCTTCAAGTCTGTGGATTTTTACCCGACGGGATCCGACCCTTGCCTTTTTCTCCATAAAGATAGTCCAACAACGTTTATCTTTGTTCATGTCGATGACCTGATAATCGGCGGTCAAGATGTGTTGTTTGCTAAACTTGCGCTGAAAAATAGGTTCGAGATGGCTGACTTGGGCGAAATCAAATATGTTCTAGGAATGAGAATCATCCCAGATCGAAATCAACGGACTATCTTTCTGGTTCAAGATCAATATATCAGAGATATGCTTTCTGAGTATAAATACTCCGATTGCAAATCTGTTCTTACTCCCCTTGTTCCTTCGATAAACGCCAAAGAGGATGATTTGGGCGACCCAGACAATGAAAATTTCGACTACAGAAGGGCGGTTGGGTTACTCAACTATCTCGTTCAATGCACTCGGCCAGACCTCGCCTTCACCAGTAGTTATTTATCTCAATACCTTGTGAAGCCGACAAAGAAATCCATTGCGGGTTTCTTCCACTGTTTGCATTACTTGAGAGGGACGTCGACGATGGGTATCGTGTTGGGCCGCGGGGAAATGGGAATGGTTGCTTGGGCGGATGCGGACTGGGGCGGTTTGAGGGATTGGAAGTCTTTTTCTGGGTCCCTGGTGAATTTTCTCGGACCGATTGGTTGGCGATGCTCAAAGCAACTGGTAACGGTGTTGTCTACATGCGAAGCTGAACATCGAGCAAGCACGGAGGCTGGGCAAGACATTCTCTGGCTGAAATCGTTGCTAGAAGAGCTCGAGACTCCGTTTCACCTCAAGTTGGAGAAGCCGATTCTTTTCAACGACAATCAAGGAGCAATTGCCTTACTCGAAAATCCTCTCTATCAACACAAAACTCGACACATTGCAATTCGTTTGCATTGGATCAGAGACCACATTAACACTACGTTTACTTTAAAATATGTCAAATCCGCAGAGAACTATGCTGACTTTTTGACAAAATCTCTATCTGGTAGCATGCATAGACTCAACACCGACAAGGCGGGATTGACGAGGCTAGAAAACATGGGGGGGTGTGATGAGTGAGGAGGACTGACCAACGAGAGGTTGGACAACTCCGACCAATACAATTCGTCGGTTCGAGATCAAGAGGTATCGAGGATGACGGTCAGTGCTCAAGAGTGCACTGACCTTGGATTAAGAGAAGGATTAGGATAAAGAGGCTTTGCCCCGTTTCATTTCTCTTTCATTTCTCTTTCTTCACTCGATTGTAATTTATTCCTTTGTCTCATCCAATCACTCTATCAGAAATAACTCAGCTCGCTCAGATCTCTTAAGATCTTCCCTTCCTTCCTCAACAATCTCGTTTGTCGCTCAAAACGAGCTCCTCATTTTATTCAGGTGTAAGTGTTGTTCAGTCAAGATCATTGTATTGCTGTTTTCTATCTTTGTCATGTTGTCACTGTGTTCTAACCCTTTAACATTAACTCGATTGTAATTTATTCCTTCGTCTCATCCAATCACTCTATCAGAAATAACTCAGCT
>SMGU01000006.1:0-12361 GCA_004348175.1 Puccinia novopanici
TTTTTTGAACTCCTTACTGTTGTGATCTACATCGGAGTCAGATGGCCCGACACAGTCCTGAAGCGACCTGCCTATCACGAAACCTCTCTGTTTTGGCTCGCGGTAGCATTCGTACCAGGTGCGTATCGAGACTTGCAAGATTTGATTCAACTGGCATATCTTGGCACTAATGTTTATTTGACTCCGGTGCCTGATGTTGAGGCTTCATGGGCTTTTGGTGGAGCGGATGGAGTTCTTTCTATGCTCTGCGAGTTGTCATGGCATTGAATTCATCTTTCACCGTAGGAGCGCTGAATGAAGTCCTGATGCCATTTTTCATGTTATCTGTCATCTCCAAACAGTTTTCTCACTCCAACTCATGCCTCTCGCTCAAATCATGGGCGAATTGCGCGAATGTACCAGTCTCCATATTGATGAACACGTTGTGCATAGGGGTACCAGTTTTAATCAGCCTTTTTTTTATCACGCTCGGAGTTTCCTTGAGCACCAGTCATGCCAAAGTGGAAGACGCATACTCTACCTTTATAAAACAATTACTTCACCTTTCTGAAATTTGGGAACCGAATGATCCCAATACAGTGGACAACGATCGACACCTGTTTGATGATATGCGACGTATTATTACCGGAGCTAGCAAAACTCTCCACACGCTCCAAATTATGGCTATTGGATGGGCGATCACGGCGGTGATAATAATTACGGTATGCCTACGCTGAGTTGAAATACCTCCTTTGTGATTAGAAGTTTGATGTCAAAATTTTCCATTATTTTTTCAAAGTTTTATGTAGTTAACGCGATATCGGTTGGGAAAGTGACCCGGCGCACATTAAAAATGGCCACCGGGAGAGCCACAATCCTCACGTATGCCGCGAAGGATAAGAAATCGCTTAGCCAGCTTGCGACGTCCGGATGTGATGATGAACTCGAGTCGAAGGCCGAGAGCAACCACCTCCAAGTTTCTCCACCTTCAAAACCGTCCGGAATGATGAAAAGTGTTTCTTCCCTTATCCTTCAAAGAAACTTGTGTCAGCATTACAAATTGTCTAAATTCAAACGGAATTAACTTGACCGCACCCGATCAGAGACATTTTTGACACACATCTCTTGACGATTCCAGATCTCTTACGAGCGAGCTGTGGACTTATGGTGCTATCTCTGGGCTTCAATTTTTGTATTAGCGTTATTTTCTTGATCAAATCCCGATTAATTTTGAAGGAGTGAGTCTGAAGTTTTCGGGTGAGTAAAACACGATGAAACTTGGAGCTAACCTTTTACTCCCAAAAACAGGACATATTGGCAAATCACACTTGCATCAAACTGTGTGATAGGCTGTATGGTACTATCCTTCTCCTTGTTTGTACAAAGTGTAAGTTGAAAACAAGAAAGAAATAGTCCTAAGTTCTGTCCGACGTTCATGCTTGCAATTATGATTCTTCTTCTCAGTTGATACTTATTCAGCACGAATGATCATAACGAACGGGTAGCTCAGCCGAATAGCGACAGAAACATTCTCTAACACCTTGGAAATTTTGTTTAATTATACTGGGAACTTTTGGTAACATTGCTGCCATCCGTTTATTCATCACCAGGTTGTAATTTCCTCCTCATCATGAAACTTCCGTTGCACCTAATTTATATTTTTGAAATTTTGCGGGGGCGTATGTGTGTTGTGCATTTTCATCTGATTTCTTCAGCTTTTATAATGCACAATTATACCATCGTTTCTGAGGATCCAGAGCGAGCTCTCTTGGGAGAGCACTCTGGAAGGATCTCAATGTGCAGCACAAATAGATAATCTGAGCAAGATAAATCCATCTAGATTATGAGATTCAAATACCTTGTTCGAGCGCGCTTGAAAATTTATGGGTATTCAATCACTGAAATGAAGAATCCAATACAGAGATGAAATCACTAAGCCATGAAACCGGATAATCATTAAGTGAAAAAGTGAGATTAATATTTTCCTTCCTGCATTTCAAAGAAACATTGCCCAACTGACTGTTGTTGAGATGAAATGGTGTAAAGGCCTCTTTGTACCTTTGCATGTCAACTGCTGCGAGTTAGGAATAAAGAGTTGAGTTAAGTACCTGCTCTTCCTGGTGAGAAGTTGAGGGATTAACACTTGGTCCTGCAGTATTAGGCAGAGTATGACAGTGAATTAAGGGTGTTGTGCTTGACAGTGTATTCCAATGCAGTGGAACTCTTGGATCATGTACAGTGCCTGGATAAGAGTTAGTGGCGGCATTTATTTATTTTTGGCTGCATGCTTAATAAGTAATTCAAGTCCATGCTTGGGGATGCTGAAAACCAACCGTTGATGAAGGCAGGAGCAACAGCTAGCAAATTCACTCAAAATCTTGGCCTTCCCAACAGAATGTTTCAGGGATCAAGTGGAGTTATTAGGACTGCAGCACAGTTGCTATGACTTGTTGCCCTGTGTCAGCTGGCTACTATTTTAGAGCCAACTAAAAAAATTATATAAAAATAAAAATACATATAAAAATCTTAGGCTGTGTTTGGCAGCATCATATTTACAGATGTAATAATGCACATTTTCATGAATAAAATCATAACAATTCAAAATGAGGCAACTAAGATGTAATTTGGCATAGAAGATAGGATTATTTCATTTCTAGAAAAAGCTGTTTGAATTTATCAGGCCATCTTGACTACTGTAATGGCAATATTACACTATACACAAAATAAAGTGTAATGATGCTAGAATGGTGCTAAGTTAGAGCCAAAACATCCAAGCCCATGATACTGTTGATGAAGGAGGTACCAAGCTATCCCAAATATAATTTTGTTTCTGGATGCTCATTGGTTTTATTTTTATTCAATTTATTTTGCATTATTACACCAATCTTTATGAAGGTTCCAAAAAGGGCCTTAGAATAATTTAAGAAAATTAAAATATGTTTTATTTTTTCTTTATTTTAATTTTAATTACTTTTTTACACACTTTTACATCCAAAAAGCAATAAAACAAGGCTAAAAAATAATAAATAAAATAACTCAATCAATAAAAATTATCAAAAAATCACTTAGATAGGTCGAAAACACTCTCATTGATGTTTTCAGACATGTACACAACCTCCCAAGTGTCCCTGAGGCTCATAACTACTGGATTGAGGTGCCTAGTGGCACTCAACAGCTCAGTACAACCTTCTAGAGGTTGAAGCAAGTCTAGAGACAAAAAAAAAGGTTGAATAAACTTTTTTGATTCTTCTGGCCAGCCAGGAACTTGTGGAAGTAGTATGGTTACCACCTGGTTGGGCCAGAATAGATCCCTTGGTCCATAGCAATGCCACATTAGACCAAGACAGGGCCTTAAATTTTGTTAAATATTTGTAACCAGTGCTTTTGGGCGGAAAAAATTGGTTACTAGCTAGGCTTGACCCAAAGAACAAGCCCTGGCTAGGCAGTAGCAATACTTGGCCCAATCTGGCTAAATACAACACAACCAGACTGGTACAAACCAACCAGGATAGCCAGGCTATAACCAGTTATTTTTCACAAATTTAGGTGACCATAGAGGCCAGAAATGATATTTAAGCGGGCCCTCCTCCCCCCATATTTTAGATCCCAGCTTCATACAAATTTAACCAGAAATCAGTCCTATTCAGTTCCACCTGATATCAACAAGCAAGAAACTTAATAGTCCTCATTTATAATCGTCTGAATCTCAACAATAAACCACTAAAATTCCAGGAGCCCCCATGTTGAAATCTTGTGTTTTCACTCCGCTCTCGTCTCCTCCTTCTATTTTTCACACCTGTCACTCATTCCAAATCAGACCTCTTTCTGCTCAACCTGCCTGATTAGTCTTTATACAACCACAACTCAGCCCTTGTATTTAGTCTATTTAAGCAGTGCCCAAAGAGAGAATACAAACCATTGGTCCAGTTATCACTTTTCTCTGTCAGTCCTAGAGGAGCACTTTAGCCCTCCTCTAGTCTTTGCTTGAGCTATAGTTCTCAGCTTAGAATAAAAAAGTAGATTATTTTTATGAGTCTATAAGACTCTTATTCTGGCCATGAGCCCTAAATTCTATACCCCAGAGAATCCCCTTTACTAGTGAGTAACTACACTTCTCTCAATAGCTCCTCCCACTCCACTTCCACCACTGGATCTAAAATACCCCTGCCCAGCCTCGAACAGATTCCCCTTCAGTACTTCTCACCAATAACAAGCAATCCCTCATTAATGCAATCACTAACGTTTTTCCAAACTCCACCATCTCCTCTGCTCCTGGCACATATTCAAGACATCCAACTCCACTGCCGCAAGCATTTCAAATCTGAAGAAGAATGGTCCAATTTCCAAATTAAATGGAATAATTTAATCCAACCATCCTCTGTATCTGAATATCAGAATAACTTCACTGAATTTTAAGTTTCCTGGAATCCTCCTACTGGTGACTACCTCATCAATAAAATCTTCCCTCTGAAAGAAAAATTTGTTGCCTGCTTCATCAACAAGCATCTCCACTTTGGAATACTTTCACCTCACAAATTGAAGCCTCCATTCCTATATAAAGCGCTTTGTCAACACTTCCACCAGTTCTCTTTCAGCTGTTGTCAAACAAATACATCAAGCCTAACTATTCAACTCCACAAACGATTCATTGAAGCTGCACAACATTCCTACAAACAACTCACTGGCTTGCCTCCTTCCATTCAAAATCTTAATGGACAAATATCTGATTATGCTCTCAAAACTATCCACTCATTTCACATGGACAAACCCCCCATTTCCACCTGCTCTGGCTCTTATACATCTCATATGGGAATGCCTTGTATCCACCAAGTTCATGAAGCAAAGCGCAAAGGCACCAAATTCCAACCAGAAGATTTCCATCTCCAGTGGCACATAAAAAAGGAACTAGATGTGATTTTTTTCTTTAAATTATGGGTGTAATTATATCTTATAATTTTTTTTCTTTCAATACTTCTTTCTTTTTTCTATTCAAGCACTTTGCTTCCAGTCTCCCTGAATCTCAAGAAATCTCAGAAGATGCCCCACCAATCTCAAAAGAACAGAATGAAGAAGTTTTCCTAGGACAATTGTTTACCAAGTTCCAAACCTTTCAACCTGGCAAGGAACAATTCCTCATTGGAGAAATAAATAAGATTTTTGAAGGCACTTACACCATGGTGACCATAGAAGAACCCAGCTTTGATCAAGATCATTGATTTTGAGGAACACCCAAAGGAGCAAAAGAAACATAAATCAACCACTTCATCCAAAAGGGAACCATCTGGATTTGAATACCAGGAAAATGAGGCCAAAATCAGCTAGAAGGGGACCAAAGAAGAAAGTGAAAATTCTGGAGCCAAAGGTGTGTTCTTTTTTAAAAAAAAAAAGTATTTCCAAAATTAAATATATTTATTATAAACAGGAAAAGAAGAAGAGAGGACTCCCAAGGAAGACCAACATCCAAGAAGAATCAGAAGAATCAGAGGTAAGTTTCAACCAAATTAAATATATCTTATTTATTGAATTTGACTTTTTTTTTCTAGGCAAAGGAAACCAGTGATGAGGAATCAGAAGGATAACTCCCATTGGATTTGTTTGAAAAGGCATCTAAGGAATCCGCTGAGGAAGAAGAAATTCATGATCCTATTAAGACTTTAAGATTATTCCTCCTCACCCAGAATTGATTTAAAGATTTTTTGTTGAAATAAGTGCTCTTTTCCAGAGATCTGGAATGGTTCTTGAGCCAGTTCTTACGGATGGATTCAGGAAGTTAACAAAGATGGTTGGAGAGATGGATGATGATGAGCCTTACAGGCCTTTTGAAGTATGTTACTAATCATTTCTCCAAAATTTTTTCATTAATGAATCCTTTTATGTTTCTGTGACATTATAGACTGGGATGATGGCCACCTCTTATTGACAAACCGACACATACTCAACTTCTGCCCCAGTTGGAGCACCTATCATGATTGGATATTCAGAAGGTAAGTCCCTCTCAATGGAATTCATTTGGTGATTTATATCATTTTTTTTTATTTATACTTCCTATGAATTATTTAGTATTGTTACAAAGATAGCATTCACCCACCTGAAGCTGTAAAAGAAATTTCCCTGATTACAGATGTCATGGGCATTGGAAATTGCGGATTTCAAGCAGCAGCAGTCAGCATGGGATTACATCAAATGAATGGGCTGATCATATCAGGACGGAAATGAAAAATGAAAGGATGGCTAACCCCACCTCCTGGATGAAGTTTTCTTGAAGAATGTCTGGGGTGAAAAGTATGAAAAAATGATTGAAGCTCTCTCTTGGAATGGCTCCGGATCTGCCCCACTCGATTACTGGATTACCTTCCCTGGAAATGGATATCTTCTGGCTGACACTTACCAAAGGCCTGTAGTTTTGTTCTCTAAAAACATGTCCACCACTTACCTTCCTATTTCTCATCCACCAACCCCACATTCCCCCATCTGCCTGATTCTTATTTCGGGTATCCTTCACATTATCTCATTTTTTTTCAATTCTGAATTATGGTCAGCACCAACAGTTGATCCTTCTTTGAAGCACTATGTCAAAGAAGTAGCTCTTCCCTGGCTAGAATGGATCCAACCTAATTTGGAAAAGGAGGTTCAGGTGTTGTATCCAGTCAAGCAAAGATCTTCTAGGATTAATAAAATAGTTGTTATTGAATAGTTTATCTTCATTTTTATCCTTTGAATTAAACTTATGATTTGAAAATGATTGATTGTGACAGAAATAACACATTTTTCCAAAAAACAGGGTGTATGTCTGCTGCAGAAAATTCTTGATTTAAAAAAGACTTGATTCTCACCACAATATTCCAATACCTCAAAATTCCTGGAAATAAATTTAAATAATTCAAAAATATTGGGTTTTGACAGTGTACCCAGTTTTTGAAAAACCGGGTACACAGCACCAAAATAATTTCAATTTTCATTTTAAAATTAATCTGAAAATACCAAAACTTTTCCCATCCTTCAAGGCGTTAGAATATATGTTTTTTGGATTTTTCCTTCTTTTTGATCACGAGAAATAATTTCTCAAACAAACTGGTTGTACACGCGGAAAACCAGGTACGCACCAAAATAAGTATTTTATTTTTGGAGGAATGAAAAAATCCAAAATTTAGTATTGTTTGAACTCTGATAATTTTTAAAATTTTGTCAAAAACAATTGTTAAAAAAACTGGGTTTAAACACGGAAAACCGGGTTTACTGCGCAGCAGGATATACGTCACCATGACGTAAAAACCGGGTTTAAACGCAGATTACCTGGGTACATTTATTAATGCCCTTTTTTTAAGTTTCTTATTTTTTTAATTTATTTTTCAGCTGTGGAGTAGTAGAAAGCCTTATTTATGGTCAAAATTGCTATTATTAATTTATATGGAGTCAAATTTGAGCTTCCTGAGGTGAGGTGTGGCCCACAGGGCTCAATTGGTGCCTGGATCTAATTGTACCAGTGGATCACATTGGACCTCCAGACAGGCCAAAATTTTAGTCCTGCTATACCATATGAGGATAAGAACCTTAAACATGAACATCAACAATGAATAATTGGTCAACACATTAATTGTTCACTTGTTTAACATTCAATTTCATCACTTTTTCATAAACACTCACTCATCATTCAATTGTTCAATTTTTTTTTCTTATAAAATCAGTGTTTATCTTGTTTAACTGTAAAAATATTGTGAAAGCTTTATTCCTCAACTTTCATTGCAAATTTTTCAATGTTTTCTTATATAATAATCTATTATCTTGTTCAAATTTAATATTATACTTATCTTAATGCTTTGATGAAGATGGCTGATTGTTAATCATTATCATTTGTTCTTGCTATGCCTATTTTGTTTTGAATCTTCCTTTCTTGTTATGACAACTATAATATTGAAATGATTGATCTTGGGCTGAAATTGGCCTGGGACTTGAAATAATTTATTATAGAACTCATAACAGGAATAAGAAAGATTCCCAACTCCAATATAAGCAGAATCAAGCACAAAATGATAGGAAGGCTCTTCAAGGAAATACTGGCCTTCCCAAAATCCTCAAAAGTTAGCACTGGTCCAGTGCTCTGTGTGACCCTTACAGACCATTGGCCAGTCATACCCTTTGAGTGCATGGGTTCAATTCCACCCTTTTCCAAAAATTCAATGGTTAGTTGTGTGGTTAGTGGTGTGTTAGTTGAGTGGTTAGCGTGTGTTAGCTTGTGTAGCACAGCGTGGTGTAGCCCAATGGGCAGCTACGCTATGCTGGCTGTTAGCTTGGAAAAGTTATGCTACAGATTCTTCAAATCCTGTTAGCACCAAAAATCTACACTAACTGTTAGTGTAGTGGAAAAAAAATTCAACTAACGCTACAGAAAAAATTCAAGAAATTTTTCTGCTACGCTAACTGTTAGTGTAGCTGAATACAATTACAACTAACGCTAAAAATTTGGAAGAAAAAAAAGTGCTATGCTAACGATTATTGGCCATGTAGTGTAGTGTAGCATGGCAGCCCACCATTGCCTTAGGTAAGCTTTTGATTCTTGTCTACCTCATTCCTTTCCTGCCCAGCTGGGCCATCAAAATTGTATGATATGAACCTTGTTGATCATGAAATAAACCCTATAATTTTTATCTCTTAGGATCTGCCCACAACTAATCAGCTCCAACAGTGCCAACCATACCCTCACTGGCTCCTCCAGTTCCTTTTTCACTTGCACACCCTGTACATTCCATCATTTCCAAGTGAAAAAATCTCAGTTTCACGTCAAGTTGGTTCTTCCATAGTCATACTAACCAAAATATTCCCATCACTGTTGTGTTGTGGTATTCTTAAATGTTGAAAATTAAAAAATTATTTCTTTCCTTCCTTTTCCCTTTCTTTCTATTTTTCCCCTCTTTTATCATACTAGCAGCCAGAAATCAGTGAATCTGATTGGAGAAACGGAATCTACCTCTGAATTTAACCTATGGTCATCTTGCATGGTAACCTCTCAAACCCCTTAGATCAGAAGTTACACAACCTCCTTGGTAAGGGTGATAAACGGGTGGGTTAGGGCTGCCCGCGGGTTTGCCTGTCAGAACCTGCTGCATTAGCAGACAGACCAGGCCAGGCAAAAACTACAGAGTTCACTGTCCGGCCCAAACCCAAGCCTGTGGTCAGGCAGACACAGGCTGTCCAGCGGCACCCTGACGGGCTGGAAGGTTAGCGGGCCATCCAGGTGCCCAACAGGTAGCCCACGGTGTGGAACTACTCTTTTGAGGAATAGAGCTTGAGAGGGATGAGTGCTTGAAGGGCTGCCTCTCTGGGTAAGCTTGGGAGAGCAAAGATAAACAAGAACAAGAGTATGGACTCTTGAAGAATAAGATGTGGCTGATGATGATGTTCAGAGATTTCAGGTGATTGGTGTAAACCCAGACTGGTTACTGGAGTAAACAAGGTGAGGTGGTTGACTTTAATACTTTCCTATAAGACTGTGACCAGTGCTAAGCAATACTTCTTGATTCCTAGTGAGCTGATGGGGGAACAATAATGCAGGAAAACAAGGCAGTACTTATAGTAAAAGGAGTGAAAGGCCAACTTGTGGTTGGGAACAACTGTGGGAAGGATGGAACATTCCATAGAGGGAGAAAAAGGGCCAACATGTGGGTGCATATGAAGATGGAACAAGGGGCATAGGTGCATAGAACAAAATAGAAGGAAAAATAAGGAGGGGGCATAATGGTGGCATAGGTAGAGTTGTGGTTGTGTGTATTGTTGAGATTTTTCCTGTGTCAAACTTGTGGTTGGGTGTATTTGATAATTTTCATGTGTCAGAGTTGTGGTTTGATGTGTAGAAGGGGTTATGTTGTATATCCTTGGGGGCTTGCTGCTTGTGTAACCTTGGGTATTGATTTGCTTGTGACATTGAAGGGGGCCTGTGTCTGTGATATATTCCTGCTTGTGGGGGTTTGTTGATTTATTGAGTCCTGAGGAAGATTGGCTTACCACAACGGGCCAAGTAGTAAATACATGTAATTGTTAAAATATTTATGAAGCAAACAAAAAAAAAATCCCCCCCAGAATTTGTGTATATAGGAAGAAAATGTAAATACAAAGAGTGAGAAAGGTGATGTGTGAGAGGAAAAAAAGAAAAAATAGAAAGAGAAATTAAGTCTTCATCCAGTCCTGAGCACATATAAGTGCCTCTACACTATCCTCATTCATCCGGCATTGGTATTTGTCTAGCACGCGGCCCCCAGTCGAGAAGGCAGATTCTGATGCCACAAAGGTAACTGCGGCCATCAGTACAACCTTTGCCACTTTGGAAAGGCTGGGAAATCGAGCTTCATTCAATTTCAACCAACCCAGCAAGTCGAATTTCTGATTATTGACAATGTTAATATTCCTCTCCTTGAGGTACAAGTCAAGCTCAGCACCAGGTGCATTGCTGTTGAGGCCGTCTGCTGAGCCATTCATGTACTGGAGGAATCAAAAGGTGTCGTCATCAACTTTCTGGTTGTGGCTTGATGGTGTTTTTGGTGGCAAGTCAGCTGGAGTAGGTTGGGAAGGTGCGTATAGAGTGGACAGGTCAATGATT
The DNA here is from genome assembly GCA_004348175.1 of Puccinia novopanici. Classification (NCBI taxonomy): domain Eukaryota; kingdom Fungi; phylum Basidiomycota; class Pucciniomycetes; order Pucciniales; family Pucciniaceae; genus Puccinia; species Puccinia novopanici. Next base: position 10,571 of record SMGU01000006.1, read on the forward strand.
GAACTTTGAATGGTGACCAAGAAATCATTGGCTTCATGTGGATTGTGAGTATCTTCAAGGCTGAATTTCAAGTATTGAATCTTGTACCGTGGATCAAGCACTAGTCCAATGGCTGCTATTTCTTGCATTGGAAGCCAATACTTCAGGAATTTCTCTTTCATTGGCTCGATGATTGTGGCGAGGTTACTATTATCAAGCTTCATTGAATCTGAAAAGCACTTTTCAATCTTCTTCATCGCTTGAAATGTGTGCTTCATGGTCGGATATTCAGTGCCACTTAATTCCAGAGTTGCTAGACAGAAGATTGGATAGAAGCATTGGAAATATTTGGATCAGCAATAGTGTGTAGTGTAAAAAAAAAAAACTTACCATTGTAGAATGGTCCCAAGTAGTCCCTCATGATCACCAATTCATCCCAGTTGTGGGCAGAGGGGCATGTTTCAAACTTATCATCGTCCATCTGAAGTGGTTGGAAGGCTAAACTGAGAGGTATTGATGAATCAATCATCAGATAGGTGGCATTCCATTGTGTTGGGAAATCCTTAGACAGATGTTTGATTTTTGGACTGATGTTCGAGCCTACAATTGCATGCTCAAAAGCTTCCAACTGAGATGAAGAGCCATGAATATATTTCACTGATTCCCGGAGCCGCTTGAATGGGCCACTGATCTGCTTGAGGCCATCCTTGACAACCAGATTAATAATATGGTCAGAACATCGGAGGTGAAATTACTTGCTGGTTGCCATGCAGCTGTTACTTTGTGATTGATCATTTATGAATTGCTTGAGTCAGGTTACAGAAAGGTTGTTAGAGCTAGCGTTATTGAGGTTTATGAATGATAGCTTATTGAGTGCTTTCCAATCAATAAGAACTTGACTGAGTCGGTTGGCAATCACTTGCCCAGTGTGTGGCAAGAGGAGCGGCCAAAAACTGATAATCTGTTTAGTTAATTCCCAGTTCTTATTGATGTAGTGTGCAGTAATCACCATGTAACCAGTGAGATTGCTTGATGTCCATAAGTTGGTAGTTAGTGATAAATGAGTTGCCTTGGAAATTTTATCCATCTTGATGGACTTGAGCTTCTGAAAAATTTTGACGCAATTGTTCCTCAGCGTCATTTGATCAGGTAGCACAAATTTAGGCTGGGCTGTCTGCATGAATTCAACAAATCCGTTGTGCTCAAAAATCGAAAAGAGATATTTGTGTCGGATGACCATTTGGGTAAGCATTTCTTGAGTGGCTTCCTGAGAAAAGATCCACACTCCCTTTGATGCCCCAGTAAGAATAAGCTGGGTTTGCTTTTGAGACATGATGCCGCCGTTGTCGGTAAAGAATTTTTTGGAATGACACCAAAGGTGGTTTGTTCCAGAAGACAAGTTGGCAGAGAGGTGAGTCTTGCAATAATTACATATAGCCTTGACAGTATTATCCTCTTACAAAATACCAAGAAGCCATCAGCATCATAATAAATTGTTTTTGAGACTTATTTTAAACTACTAACCTGTTACGACTTGCTTAAAGTGGTCCCAGACCTTGCTGGTGAGTTTTCTTTTCTTGTTGACTCCACTTGACTCCTGATTATTTCTGTCAGTACTAGGGACACTCTTGGAAGATAATTCAGACATGTTGACCATGGGTTCGTCATTTATTTCTATCAATATTTCATCATTGTCGTTGATTGAGTTTCACAAAGGCATTTTTATAGAAGATTATAATCAGGTTAGTTTTGATTTGGGTAAGAATCTGTGATAAGATGGAGATGGGAATGAGAAAAAAAAGAAGGATGTAC
>SMGU01000009.1:0-12251 GCA_004348175.1 Puccinia novopanici
CAGCTGAGGTTTCCGGGGGCCGCGCGAGTTCCGCTGGAAAACCACCGGGTGTGGCTGCGCAGGAAACATCACCCGTTTGCGGGTAGTGACAGTCGTTATTGACTGCCGGTAGGGTGGGATGAGATGATGAATGTGCGAGGATCGAGTCCCCATGGTGTGCTTTTTTTTGGTTGCTGGGGAGGAGCTATTCCCACCAAAACTTGCCCGGAAAGGAATCGGTTTTTTTTCGGTTTGGTATTATAAACGAACAATTTTCGGAATAAAGCTAGAAAAAAAACGGTATAGATTCGAAAAAAAGGCGTCAAAGTTGCTAAACCGAACTTTAGTCGACTTTGATGCGGATCAGAATCGAAATAGTTTGGTTACAAATTGGGGAAAACGACGACCGTCCCCTGCTGGTCCGCCGCTACGCAGGGGCACATCGAAAAGAATTCGACTCGAAGTCGAATCGTTTTCGATCCAGCGCACCCGGGGTGTATGTGAACTGGGCTATTTTTAGTCCGAGGTAGCTCACAATTTAGATCCGCGCCAAGTTAATCCGATCAGCTTAGTCCGAGCCGATGTGGTTGCGCGTCTGGACTAAGTTGCTTAATCCACCCGAAAAAGGCGACCGATGCGGTTGCTCTAACAGCAGCAAGTCAAGGACTTGTCTTCGGGTCCCACATCCTTGCACCATCGCCATGATATCAGCTTCCGCTCCCGAGATCCTCCCCGAGCACACCTGGATAATGCGGATCTGCAAGGCAATTCAAGAAAACAACCTTACGCCGAAAAAGTTTCTGCTCCGCTTTCTTCAAAAGCCTCATCCGGCGGTAGCTGATCGACGAAAACTTTGGCCTGTCACAGGATTGGACTCGACCAGGCCAGGGAGCTTATCAAGGCTATCGCAAATCAATTTAAGAAGAAGCGGGACGTCAATGCGGCTTGGGAAAACTTTTAGACGAGGTATGCTTATTATTGTATGACCGATGAGGAAGGGACTAACATTTCCGATATTCCTCAGGCTGCTCGTATCGTCGGATCGCAGGCTCCACCTCGGGGCAACCATCTGTATGGCTGTACCAAAGCGGCAAGAGTCGGCCTCCTCCATCTGGCGCCTCTTCAAACTGAGACGGCAATAATCTTGCAGATCGCCATGCGTTTGCAAATTTGCATGCAGCAACCCTGCACATCGTCAGATGGATGTGCGAAACTCAAAAAAGTGATCTTCCTTGATTGGGGGGTCCCTTCCCTGCCGTTTGCCAGGTCCTTTGCCCCTCCTAGAGCCTCGGTCCCTGACCATCACCGATGAACACATTTGTAATTTTTTTAATTTTAATTTTTACTTTTTCCGCCTCAAAAGTGCGCAGAGAAAAATCCTACAATATTGTCAATTCAATTTTTTTTTATTTCAAGCGGCTATCTTTTAAAAAATAGTTTTTCATGATTTCCTGAAAATACATCATGTTCCTGCAACGATGGAGACTTGGTAAGCTTTTCCTACGGAGAGCGTCCCGCGGGGACGCGTTCGAGAGGGTTTGTGAAGCTCAGACCTGACGGGAAGTCACCGTTTTGGGAACCATATGTCATTTGTGCTGATGTGTTGGATATCTTCGCTTTGGTGAACAAAACTCGAGCACAAGAAATTATACACTTACATATTATAATTTTGCAGGTACACAGAAGTTCAGAACCAAGAAAAAAAATTGTTCAAGGTTGTCTAAAAGCACAATACCGAAGATCTACACCTTGTGACCTCGGCAAAGAACTTCTGACATTGCAATATGCATTAAAGAGCACCGCTCATCCTGCTAGAGTCTTAAAAAATGCTGGTCCGGGGTCGTTGCCGTCCGATTGGAGGAGGTGGTCAGCATTTTATGTCTCTTCCCGATCCCTTGTCAAGCAGCAATCCCTCGGCAATAGATTTGCAGAGTAAGCGCTTCCCGAACGTCAAAGAGGACGTTGACCTTACACCTGACCGTGACCGACTTCCGGTCACAAGGGGAGCCTAAAGTCTCAATTACTTTGCAACATTCGTTTCATGCAAAGCTCTGAGCATATACCAACCTTCAGTCCTTCCAGTCATTCCTTCTAGAAAACACCGTCAGCAACCTCTGCATCGCCCATCATGAGCGCATCCGTAAACTTGGCGGAGGCACTTCCGACATTGAATTCAATGGCGTTGTCATTCAATGTTTATCCATTCATTTTGAAGGATGTCAAGGATCGGAGAGCAGCTGGTTGCCCCCCAGGTCTTTTGGCCTACGACATTGCCCTATTTATCGCTCATGAGATTCTCTCCTCATCCAAGCTACCCTTACCCTTATATTGAAGCTCTCTTACCGTGCGAAATCCGGAAAGATCTGGCTCTGGCGCAAACAATATCTGATGAATCATGCAGTCCCTTATCTCATACCCAATGGTCACTTCATCATCGAGCCCTTGCAAATCCTTGCATGCATCTTTTTTGAACTATTTGCCGGTGTGGTTTACATAGTAATTAGATGGCCTGATATAGCACGGAAGCTACCCGCCTTCCATTCAACCTGTTTGTTTTGGTTCGCGGTATCATGCGTACCAGGTGCGTATCTAGACTTCCAAGATTCATGAGGCCCGCTTTCTTTGTTCTGATGCATGTCTGGCTCTGGTGCCTGATATTTAGGTTTCATTGGCTTCTGGTGGAGCGGATGGAGTGCTTTTTATGCTCTGTGAGTGTTCATGAAATTCAAGTCATCTTTCACCGTATGAACGCTCACAAGTCCTGATGCCGTTTTTTTTATATCATCTGTCATCCTGAAACAGATTTCTCACTCCAACTCACACTTCTAGCTCAAGTCATGGGCGAATTTCGCGAATGTACCATTTTCCGATATTGATGAACGCAGTGTGCATAGGGGTACCAGTTTTAATCAGCCTTTTTTTTATCACATTCGGAGTTTCCTTGAGCACCAGTCATGCTAAAGTGGAAGAGGAATACACTACCCTTATAATACAACTGCGTCACCTTTCTGAGATTTGGAAACCGAATGATCCCCATACAGTGGACAACAATCGACACCTGTTTGATGCTCTGCAACGTATTATTACCGGAGCTAGCAAAACTCTCCACACGCTCCAAATTATGCTATTGGATGGGCGATCACGTCGATGATAATAATTGCGGTTTGCCTACGCTGACTTAAAATACCTCCTTTGATGATTAAAAGTTTGATGTCGAAAGTTTCCACTCTTTTTTCAAAGTTTTATATAGTTAACGCGATTTGGGTTGGGAAAGTGACCCGGCGCACATTAAGAATGGCCACCGGGAGAGCCACAATCCTCACGTATGCCGCGAAGGATACGAAATCGATTAGCCAGTTTCATACGTCCGGATGTGATGATGAACTCGAGTCGAAGGCCGAGAGCAACCACCCTCAAGTTTCTCAACCTTCACAACCGTCCGGAATTATGAGAAGTGCCTCTTGCCTCAGCCTTCAAAGAAAATTGTGTTAGCATTGCAAATTGTCTAAATTTAAATGGGATTAACTTGGCCGCAGCTGATCAGAGAAACTATTTTACATACATCTCGTGACGATTCCAGATCTTTTACGAGCGAGCTGTGGACTTATGGTGATATCTCTGGGCTTCAATTTTTGTATTAGCATTATGTTTGTGATGAAAGCCCGATTACTTTTGGTAGAGTGAGTCTCAAGTTTTCGGGTGAGTAAAATGCGATGGGACTTGGAGCTAACCTTTTACTCCCAAAAACAGGACATATTGGCAAATCACAATTGTATCATACAGTACGATAAGCTGCATCTTACTATCTTTCTCCTTGTTTGTCCAAAGTGTAAGTTCATCAAAACAAGAAAGAAAGAGACCCAAGTTCCGTCCGACATTCATGCTTACGACTGTTCTTGTTTCTTCTTCTCAGTGGATACATATTCGGCAAAAATGATCACAGCGAACGGGTAGCTCAGCTGGATAGCGACAGCAACATTCTCTAATTTCATATCCTCCGAAATTTTGTTTGCTTATACTAGGAACTTTTGCTAACATTGCTTCCATCCGCATATCTATCACCAGGTATTAATTGTCTCCTAATCATGACACTTCCGTTGCACCTAATTTATTTTTGTTGGAAATTTCGCGGGGGCGGGGGCGTATGTGTGTTGTGTATTTTCATCTGATTTCTTCAGCTTTTACAATGCACAATTATACCATTGTTTGTAAGGAGCCAGAGCGAGCTCTCTTGGGAGAGCACTCTGGAAGGATCTCAATGTGCAGCACAAATAGATAATCTGAGCAAGATAAATCCATCTAGATTATGAGATTCAAATACCTTGTTGGAGCGGGCTTGAAAATTTACTGATATTCAATGACTGAAATGATGGATCAAAAACAGATATGAAATCACTAAGCCATGAAACCGGATAATCATTAAGTGAAAAAGTGAGATTAATATTTTCCTTCCTGCATTTCAAAGAAACATTGCCCAACTGACTGTTGTTGAGATGAAATGGTGTAAAGGCCTCTTTGTACCTTTGCATGTCAACTGCCACCAGTTAGGCATGAAGAGTTGAGTATCTCCACTCTAGAGTTAATTCCTTGCTCTTCCTGGGTTTGAGTAGTTGAGGTAAAACTTGGTCCTTCAGTATTATATAGTCTGAGTATGATGTGTATTCCAATGCAGTGGAACTCTTGGATCATGTACAGTGCCTGGATAAGAGTTAGGGGAAGGCATTTATTTTTGGCTGCATGCTTAATAAGTAATTCAAGTCCATGCTTGGGGATTCTGAAAACCAACCTCAAAAATGGCTCCCTCAAAGAAGAAGAGAAATTTCCTCACCACTAAGCAAAAAGGCATCATCATTGACATGATGAAGGCAGGAGCAACAGCTAGCAAAGTTTCTCAAAAGCTTGGCCTTCCCTGACAGAATGTTTCAGGGATCAAGTGGAGTTATTAGGACTGCAGCACAGTTGCTATGACTTGTTGCCCTGTGTCAGCTGGCTACTATTTTAGAGCCAACTAAAAAATTATATAAAAATAAAAATACATATAAAAAATCTTAGGCTGTGTTTGGCAGCATCATATTTACAGATGTAATAATGCACATTTTCATGAATAAAATCATAACAATTCAAAATGAGGCAACTAAGATGTAATTTGGCATAGAAGATAGGATTATTTCATTTCTAGAAAAAGCTGTTTGAATTTATCAGGCCATCTTGACTACTGTAATGGCAATATTACACTATACACAAAATAAAGTGTAATGATGCTAGAATGGTGCTAAGTTAGAGCCAAAACATCCAAGCCCATGATACTGTTGATGAAGGAGGTACCCAAGCTATCCCAAATATAATTTTTGTTTCTGGATGCTCATTGGTTTTATTTTTATTCAATTTATTTTGCATTATTACACCAATCTTTATGAAGGTTCCAAAAAGGGCCTTAGAATAATTTAAGAAAATTAAAATATGTTTTATTTTTTCTTTATTTTAATTTTAATTACTTTTTTACACACTTTTACATCCAAAAAGCAATAAAACAAGGCTAAAAAATAATAAATAAAATAACTCAATCAATAAAAATTATCAAAAAATCACTTAGATAGGTCGAAAACACTCTCATTGATGTTTTCAGACATGTACACAACCTCCCAAGTGTCCCTGAGGCTCATAACTACTGGATTGAGGTGCCTAGTGGCACTCAACAGCTCAGTACAACCTTCTAGAGGTTGAAGCAAGTCTAGAGACAAAAAAAAAGGTTGAATAAACTTTTTTGATTCTTCTGGCCAGCCAGGAACTTGTGGAAGTAGTATGGTTACCACCTGGTTGGGCCAGAATAGATCCCTTTGGTCCATAGCAATGCCACATTAGACCAAGACAGGGCCTTAAATTTTTGTTAAATATTTGTAACCAGTGCTTTTGGGCGGAAAAAATTGGTTACTAGCTAGGCTTGACCCAAAAAGAACAAGCCCTGGCTAGGCAGTAGCAATACTTGGCCCAATCTGGCTAAATACAACACAACCAGACTGGTACAAACCAACCAGGATAGCCAGGCTATAACCAGTTATTTTTCACAAATTTAGGTGACCATAGAGGGCCCAGAAATGATATTTAAGCGGGCCCTCCTCCCCCCATATTTTAGATCCCAGCTTCATACAAATTTAACCAGAAATCAGTCCTATTCAGTTCCACCTGATATCAACAAGCAAGAAACTTAATAGTCCTCATTTATAATCGTCTGAATCTCAACAATAAACCACTAAAAATTCCAGGAGCCCCCATGTTGAAATCTTGTGTTTTTCACTCTCCGCTCTCGTCTCCTCCTTCTATTTTTCACACCTGTCACTCATTCCAAATCAGACCTCTTTTCTGCTCAACCTGCCTGATTAGTCTTTATACAACCACAACTCAGCCCTTGTATTTAGTCTATTTAAGCAGTGCCCCAAAGAGAGAATACAAACCATTGGTCCAGTTATCACTTTTCTCTGTCAGTCCTAGAGGAGCACTTTAGCCCTCCTCTAGTCTTTGCTTGAGCTATAGTTCTCAGCTTAGAATAAAAAAGTAGATTATTTTTATGAGTCTATAAGACTCTTATTCTGGCCATGAGCCCTAAATTCTAATACCCCAGAGAATCCCCTTTACTAGTGAGTAACTACACTTCTCTCAATAGCTCCTCCCACTCCACTTCCACCACTGGGATCTAAAATACCCCTGCCCAGCCCTCGAACAGATTTCCCCTTCAGTACTTCTCACCAATAACAAGCAATCCCTCATTAATGCAATCACTAACGTTTTTCCAAACTCCACCCATCTCCTCTGCTCCTGGCACATATTCAAGAACATCCAACTCCACTGCCGCAAGCATTTCAAATCTGAAGAAGAATGGTCCAATTTCCAAATTAAATGGAATAATTTAATCCAACCATCCTCTGTATCTGAATATCAGAATAACTTCACTGAATTTTAAGTTTCCTGGAATCCTCCTACTGGTGACTACCTCATCAATAAAATCTTCCCTCTGAAAGAAAAATTTGTTGCCTGCTTCATCAACAAGCATCTCCACTTTGGAAATACTTTCACCTCACAAATTGAAGGCCTCCATTCCTATATAAAGCGCTTTGTCAACACTTCCACCAGTTCTCTTTCAGCTGTTGTCAAACAAATACATCAAGCCCTAACTATTCAACTCCACAAACGATTCATTGAAGCTGCACAACATTCCTACAAACAACTCACTGGCTTGCCTCCTTCCATTCAAAATCTTAATGGACAAATATCTGATTATGCTCTCAAAACTATCCACTCATTTCACATGGACAAACCCCCCATTTCCACCTGCTCTGGCTCTTATACATCTCATATGGGAATGCCTTGTATCCACCAAGTTCATGAAGCAAAGCGCAAAGGCACCAAATTCCAACCAGAAGATTTCCATCTCCAGTGGCACATAAAAAAGGAACTAGATGTGATTTTTTTTCTTTAAATTATGGGTGTAATTATATCTTATAATTTTTTTTCTTTCAATACTTCTTTCTTTTTTCTATTCAAGCACTTTGCTTCCAGTCTCCCTGAATCTCAAGAAATCTCAGAAGATGCCCCACCAATCTCAAAAGAACAGAATGAAGAAGTTTTCCTAGGACAATTGTTTACCAAGTTCCAAACCTTTCAACCTGGCAAGGAACAATTCCTCATTGGAGAAATAAATAAGATTTTTGAAGGCACTTACACCATGGTGACCATAGAAGAACCCAGCTTTGATCAAGATCATTGATTTTGAGGAACACCCAAAGGAGCAAAAAGAAAACATAAATCAACCACTTCATCCAAAAGGGAACCATCTGGATTTGAATACCAGGAAAATGAGGCCAAAATCAGCTAGAAGGGGACCAAAGAAGAAAGTGAAAATTCTGGAGCCAAAGGTGTGTTCTTTTTTAAAAAAAAAAAGTATTTCCAAAATTAAATATATTTATTATAAACAGGAAAAGAAGAAGAGAGGACTCCCAAGGAAGACCAACATCCAAGAAGAATCAGAAGAATCAGAGGTAAGTTTCAACCAAATTAAATATATCTTATTTATTGAATTTGACTTTTTTTTTCTAGGCAAAGGAAACCAGTGATGAGGAATCAGAAGGATAACTCCCATTGGATTTGTTTGAAAAGGCATCTAAGGAATCCGCTGAGGAAGAAGAAATTCATGATCCTATTAAGACTTTAAGATTATTCCTCCTCACCCAGAATTGATTTAAAGATTTTTTGTTGAAATAAGTGCTCTTTTCCAGAGATCTGGAATGGTTCTTGAGCCAGTTCTTACGGATGGATTCAGGAAGTTAACAAAGATGGTTGGAGAGATGGATGATGATGAGCCTTACAGGCCTTTTGAAGTATGTTACTAATCATTTCTCCAAAATTTTTTCATTAATGAATCCTTTTATGTTTCTGTGACATTATAGACTGGGATGATGGCCACCTCTTATTGACAAACCGACACATACTCAACTTCTGCCCCCAGTTGGAGCACCTATCATGACTTGGATATTCAGAAGGTAAGTCCCTCTCAATGGAATTCATTTGGTGATTTATATCATTTTTTTTTATTTATACTTCCTATGAATTATTTAGTATTGTTACAAAGATAGCATTCACCCACCTGAAGCTGTAAAAGAAATTTCCCTGATTACAGATGTCATGGGCATTGGAAATTGCGGATTTCAAGCAGCAGCAGTCAGCATGGGATTATCATCAAATGAATGGGCTGATCATATCAGGACGGAAATGAAAAATGAAAGGATGGCTAACCCCACCTCCTTGGATGAAGTTTTCTTGAAGAATGTCTGGGGTGAAAAGTATGAAAAAATGATTGAAGCTCTCTCTTGGAATGGCTCCGGATCTGCCCCACTCGATTACTGGATTACCTTCCCTGGAAATGGATATCTTCTGGCTGACACTTACCAAAGGCCTGTAGTTTTGTTCTCTAAAAACATGTCCACCACTTACCTTCCTATTTCTCATCCACCAACCCCACATTCCCCCATCTGCCTGATTCTTATTTCGGGTATCCTTCACATTATCTCATTTTTTTTCAATTCTGAATTATGGTCAGCACCAACAGTTGATCCTTCTTTGAAGCACTATGTCAAAGAAGTAGCTCTTCCCTGGCTAGAATGGATCCAACCTAATTTGGAAAAGGAGGTTCAGGTGTTGTATCCAGTCAAGCAAAGATCTTCTAGGATTAATAAAATAGTTGTTATTGAATAGTTTATCTTCATTTTTATCCTTTGAATTAAACTTATGATTTGAAAATGATTGATTGTGACAGAAATAACACATTTTTCCAAAAAACAGGGTGTATGTCTGCTGCAGAAAAATTCTTGATTTAAAAAAGACTTGATTCTCACCACAATATTCCAATACCTCAAAATTCCTGGAAATAAATTTAAATAATTCAAAAATATTGGGTTTTGACAGTGTACCCAGTTTTTGAAAAAACCGGGTACACAGCACCAAAATAATTTCAATTTTCATTTTAAAATTAATCTGAAAATACCAAAACTTTTCCCATCCTTCAAGGCGTTAGAATATATGTTTTTTGGATTTTTCCTTCTTTTTGATCACGAGAAATAATTTCTCAAACAAACTGGTTGTACACGCGGAAAACCAGGTACGCACCAAAATAAGTATTTTTTATTTTTTGGAGGAATGAAAAAATCCAAAATTTAGTATTGTTTGAACTCTGATAATTTTTAAAATTTTTGTCAAAAACAATTGTTAAAAAAACTGGGTTTAAACACGGAAAACCGGGTTTACTGCGCAGCAGGATATACGTCACCATGACGTAAAAACCGGGTTTAAACGCAGATTACCTGGGTACATTTATTAATGCCCTTTTTTTAAGTTTCTTAATTTTTTTAATTTATTTTTCAGCTGTGGAGTAGTAGAAAGCCTTATTTATGGTCAAAATTGCTATTATTAATTTATATGGAGTCAAAATTTGAGCTTCCTGAGGTGAGGTGTGGCCCACAGGGCTCAATTGGTGCCTGGATCTAATTGTACCCAGTGGATCACATTGGACCTCCAGACAGGCCAAAATTTTAGTCCTGCTATACCATATGAGGATAAGAACCTTAAACATGAACATCAACAATGAATAATTGGTCAACACATTAATTGTTCACTTGTTTAACATTCAATTTCATCACTTTTTCATAAACACTCACTCATCATTCAATTGTTCAATTTTTTTTTCTTATAAAATCAGTGTTTATCTTGTTTAACTGTAAAATATTGTGAAAGCTTTATTCCTCAACTTTTCATTGCAAATTTTTCAATGTTTTCTTATATAATAATCTATTATCTTGTTCAAATTTAATATTATACTTATCTTAATGGCTTTGATGAAGATGGCTGATTGTTAATCATTATCATTTGTTCTTGCTATGCCTATTTTGGTTTTGAATCTTCCTTTTCTTGTTATGACAACTATAATATTGAAATGATTGATCTTGGGCTGAAATTGGCCTGGGGACTTGAAATAATTTATTATAGAACTCATAACAGGAATAAGAAAGATTCCCAACTCCAATATAAGCAGAATCAAGCACAAAATGATAGGAAGGCTCTTCAAGGAAATACTGGCCTTCCCAAAATCCTCAAAAGGTTAGCACTGGTCCAGTGCTCTGTGTGACCCTTACAGACCACTTGGCCAGTCATACCCTTTGAGTGCATGGGTTCAATTCCACCCTTTTCCAAAAATTCAATGGTTAGTTGTGTGGTTAGTGGTGTGTTAGTTGAGTGGTTAGCGTGTGTTAGCTTGTGTAGCACAGCGTGGTGTAGCCCAATGGGCAGCTACGCTATGCTGGCTGTTAGCTTGGAAAAAGTTATGCTACAGATTCTTCAAAATCCTGTTAGCACCAAAAAATCTACACTAACTGTTAGTGTAGTGGAAAAAAAATTCAACTAACGCTACAGAAAAAAATTCAAGAAATTTTTCTGCTACGCTAACTGTTAGTGTAGCTGAATACAATTACAACTAACGCTAAAAAAATTTGGAAGAAAAAAAAAAGTGCTATGCTAACGATTATTGGCCATGTAGTGTAGTGTAGCATGGCAGCCCACCATTGCCCTTAGGTAAGCTTTTGATTCTTGTCTACCTCATTCCTTTCCTGCCCAGCTGGGCCATCAAAATTGTATGATATGAACCTTGTCTGATCATGAAATAAACCCTTATAATTTTTATTCTCTTAGGATCTGCCCACAACTAATCAGCTCCAACAGTGCCAACCATACCCTCACTGGCTCCTCCAGTTCCTTTTTCACTTGCACACCCTGTACATTCCCATCATTTCCAAGTGAAAAAAATCTCAGTTTCACGTCCAAGTTGGTTCTTCCATAGTCATACTAACCCAAAATATTCCCATCACTGTTGTGTTGTGGTATTCTTAAATGTTGAAAATTAAAAAAATTATTTCTTTCCTTCCTTTTCCCTTTCTTTCTATCTTTTTCCCCTCTTTTATCATACTAGCAGCCAGAAATCAGTGAATCTGATTGGAGAAACGGAATCTACCTCTGAATTTAACCTATGGTCATCTTGCATGGTAACCTCTCAAACCCCTTAGATCAGAAGTTACACAACCTCCTTGGTAAGGGTGATAAACGGGTGGGTTAGGGCTGCCCGCGGGTTTGCCTGTCAGAACCTGCTGCATTAGCAGACAGACCAGGCCAGGCAAAAACTACAGAGTTCACTGTCCGGCCCAAACCCAAGCCTGTGGTCAGGCAGACACAGGCTGTCCAGCGGCACCCTGACGGGCTGGAAGGTTAGCGGGCCATCCAGGTGCCCAACAGGTAGCCCACGGTGTGGAACTACTCTTTTGAGGAATAGAGCTTGAGAGGGATGAGTGCTTGAAGGGCTGCCTCTCTGGGTAAGCTTGGGAGAGCAAAGATAAACAAGAACAAGAGTATGGACTCTTGAAGAATAAGATGTGGCTGATGATGATGTTCAGAGATTTCAGGTGATTGGTGTAAACCCAGACTGGTTACTGGAGTAAACAAGGTGAGGTGGTTGACTTTAATACTTTCCTATAAGACTGTGACCAGTGCTAAGCAATACTTCTTGATTCCTAGTGAGCTGATGGGGGAACAATAATGCAGGGAAAACAAGGCAGTACTTATAGTAAAAGGAGTGAAAGGCCAACTTGTGGTTGGGAACAACTGTGGGAAGGATGGAACATTCCATAGAGGGAGAAAAAGGGCCAACATGTGGGTGCATATGAAGATGGAACAAGGGG
>SMGU01000011.1:0-20649 GCA_004348175.1 Puccinia novopanici
GGCTATTTTGCCATATACTCAACAAAGTCTTTCTTTATTTTTATAACCCAACCCAAAGAAACCAAGTTCAATTCCTAGTCAAAGCATATTATCCATCTTCATTTTCATCCACCTTTCTCACCACAGTTCATCTTCATCCATCTCTACATTCTTCATCCTCACTCACCCTTGCCAAATACCAATGTCCTTGGTTCAATCCCCACTCTCATCATCAATCAGACAAACATCAAGAAGGCCAACATTGAAGAATTAAACCATAAACCTGAAACCTGAAGTCATTCCATAACAACAACATCAGTATATTTTGTCAATCAAACAGCTCACCTTGAACACATCCTCTATCACGTTAATAAAAGCTGCCAAGAATACCTTGGTGGTCTTGTTTTCTGATAGCATAGAAAGGCAGAGCTTGAAACTCCACCATACCTTTCTCCATTCAGCAAAAGGTTCTAACAAGCACTTTTGAGTCTTACAACACTACAGTAGATGGGTGAAAAAAAGGCTGCTACACTAACGCATAGCGCCCAAAAAGCGCAGTGTAGCGTAGTGGCCCAGCGTTGATTCTCTGACAATCCTGTTGCAAAGTCTGGTCAATTTTATTCGTCAACTGTGTGTAAATTTTTTCACAACACATAGCAGCATCTTGCTGGTCCTGCTCAAGATAAAGCTGAATTAAGTCAAGTATGATGCTTTACAGGGAAATATAGGGAAGTCTTCATTAAAAGATACAAAAATAACATGAAGCTTACTGATTGGAGAGTTGGTATGATGAAGTGAATCAATTTTTCCTGGTTCTCAGAGGTGATGAAGAATTTAGGGGGGAGCAGTCATAATTTAGGCATCCAGAGCGACGGAAATACAAATTTAGGAATTTACGAAGAACCCTCTAAGTTTATTTTCTGGGACTCTCCCAAAAACCATGGGAATTCATCCACTTCTCCTGGCTATGAGAAAAGAGGAATAATTAAAGCTCAGGTCTCCTGGCTATGAGAAAAAGAGGGGCGGGGATAAGTATCTCCATCTGGGAGAAAAATGAGTAAAAATCAGAGAAAGGGGTCTTATTGTCGTTTGGACACTTGTTGTTGAGGAGGAATTGAAGTGCTTGGCATTGATGGTGTTTTAGAGTCGTCCGGCATTGGCCCAGGGATGAGCAAAAGAAACTCTTGCCATTGATGGAACTCAGCTGGTGTTGTTGCCTAGTTGTTTGGGGGATGTTGTGAAAGACATTTGGGTCATAGTTCCAGATTAACGTGAGATTAAGCTGTGCCTCTTGGAAGGCCTCCAGAATCAGCTTTTTTTTTTGTGAAAGACTGAATATGCAGCCTCTCAACTGGGGAATGGTAAAGCCTTTTGTGACCAAAAAAGCTTGGATCTTCATGATTGATTGGTCATTAGGCTGAATTCCTTCTTCCAAGATTGGGGTTTAACAGCTTCCAACAGGACCTAGAAGGGGCCCAATTGTATTGCTTTGTAACTGACTAAGATATACCAACTGAAGCCTTGGAGAACACCACACATGAACACAAAGAGTGCCTCTTTGGAGGAATGCTGCCTGGGGAGATTTGGGAAGGATGATAGGTTGAGAGAAGTGTCGTGGTATAATAAATTTTCCCAGGCATAATACATCAGACATGACGGAATGCAAATGTAAAGGTGTTAAAAATGGGACAGGGGTGGAGAAGTGAGAGTTCCTAGTGGGGTTTGTATATTATCCTATTGAGGGTAGGTAACATTCCTCTTTATATCCCTGCCACATGCCCTGTGCCTCAAGTGACCAACAGGCTTCAGGTTTTATGTTTTTTGTCCAGTCTTGTGAATGACATTCTCAATTTTGGTTACTTGATAAGAACTTAGATGCTATACGTGTGGGATTTTCACCGTCTCTGAGCAACCAGATATTCCCCTAAAATTCTTTGTTTGGCTGGAATCATACAATGTGCTCTTTCCTCAGTTGGATTTTGAAAACATATGAGTATATGAATTGGAGATTGCAAAACCACCAAGGTTTTCATCCTGTTTTAATACCAGCTGCTCAGCTTTGAATACAGGAGGATAAACTTTTGAAGTAATAGGGCACTGTTCTGCAAAGGAAATTGTTTTTGTGGTTATAAACTTTGGTCAATTATGGCAGTCATGTGTGCAGTGAGGCCAGAGTAGGTTTCTTATTTTGAGCATTGAAATTATTCACAAATTGAATGAAAAAATCCTGGGGGACCTCATAAGGAAGCTTGTGGGATGGCATGATGTTCTGCAAAATATCACCTTGAGTTCAGCATAAGTTGTATAAAGATCCCATAAAACACCCCAATGTGTTCCAGAACACTTCCAATTCAATTCAATTCATACATACAAGCCTGATACAAGCAAAATCCAATACCCTTACAACCTAATATAACCTATGGAAACACCTCTGCAGTGGCACATGCCAGGCAAGTGCCACAAATTTTCCCCTGGTGATAATTAAAAGTGGGGGTTTGACATGCAACCCCCCCATTTTTGTTCCGCAACCCCCCCCATTTTTGTTCCGTGACCCCCCCGACGTCGGCCCGCTGGTCGACAGGGGTCGCGGAACGAATTCTCCGTCGTCAGCGAGGGTCGCGGGTTGAATCCCCTAAAGGGGGCCGGGGGGTGGGTTGTGCAACAAATTCTCAAGCGTGAGAGAGGGTTGCGGACCCAATTCTATTTTTTTTGGAGAAATACAAAAAAGGCCATAACTTTCACACTTCATGAGATATAAACACAAACATTACACCATTTTAAAGGAAAAAAAAATCAAAAAGAATTTTGAGAAAACATGAAGATGTAAAAATAAATAAACTCTGCAAAAACAACAGAGACGCAAGCCCCCAAGGGGGCAGAAAGAGTGAAGTTTGGGCGAGGTGGAGTTACACAACATGAAATATCTTAATTCTTTAATTCAAACATATAAAATGTTCAAATTAAAATTCTGATCATTTTCAACAAAATAAAATCAATAAAAAAAACTGATTTTTTTTTTGAAGAAAATCAAGAAAAATAAATAAATAGGAGGAAAGGAAAAAAAAAAAAAAAAAAAGAGATAATAAATAAAAAACAACTAAAAATTAAATTTATCAAAACCAGTCTCCAATTTAATCTTCTGAGTCAACTCAAAACACATTGCATACTTATTTTTCCACTCCATTGCCTGTGGAGTAGCAATCTCTTCCCAGTTCTTCTCCAATTGAGCTGCAGGGAATAAATCCTCATCCTTCATCTTCAATACCACAAAATTCCGGCTTTCCGTGAGTCCTATGAATATTGGTGGATTTTTGTTGGGGAAGGTGGTTGATGGGAAGAACGTTTGACTCCAAGATCTACCATAGTAAAAGACTGGCCTATTGTAAACCTCAGCCATGAGGTGTCCCGTCGTTGGCATACTCATCAAGTAGTCAATATCACAAGGTCCCAAATCTTCAAATCGTATTCTCCAAGCCACTCTGTTGATTTCATCCAGGAAGCCTTGATCCAAGTAGAATTTTGATTCTCCTGTAAGATCTCTGTAGATTTCTTTCCGCACATCCATGAAAGCATCTTGTCCACGTCCCAAAGCCCAGGCAATGAATCGGAATCCACAGTGTCCATTGGCTTCAACATCCAAGATTTTTTCAATGTATTGGTGAATCATGGGTGTCAGCCTTAGAGACAGCAAGCCTGTCCAAAAGGCTTCAATTGTGAATAATTGAATTTATTTATCATTTCATTTTTCTCTTAAAATAAGAGTTTTTTATTATTAAATATATATTTCATAAGAATGAATACACTCTTTCATCATATTCTCCTCATTTTTCTACTCATGCTCAATGCATGATGTGTAATATAGTTGTGATGAATGCCTGAAATAATCAAGGTTGAAAATAGAATGATTTTCTAGCTCAAATTGAATATATTCAATTTAACTCTAATACCACCGGTGGATAATCAGAGCCCAGTGAAAATTCTCAACCTCAGGCCAGACATCAACCAGAACCAGAACAGATCACTCACCAGGAATCCAGAGGTCCCTCACTGCTAAGTCATTTTCCCACTGCATCCAGTGTCATCATCACTTATCAGTAAGTCATCTCTCCTGCTAATCTTT
Source organism: Puccinia novopanici (assembly GCA_004348175.1). Taxonomy (NCBI): domain Eukaryota; kingdom Fungi; phylum Basidiomycota; class Pucciniomycetes; order Pucciniales; family Pucciniaceae; genus Puccinia; species Puccinia novopanici. The sequence goes on from SMGU01000011.1 coordinate 4,100, forward strand.
CTCTTTCTGTTTCACTCTCTCCTCATTGGGTGGTTCTGAACCACCCCCTACTACTCATCTGTTTCTCTCCCTCTCTTCTTTTCTCATTCTGTTTTTCTGTGGTTTTTATCATTAAACAAACCACATAGGTTTCCAGTTAAAGAGCCTTGGGTCAACTCCCTAAAAAACCTAGGACCTGGTCTTGATTCTATCAAACCAGTGAACCTTCTGTTGAGTCATCCAGAAGAGACCCTCTGTTGAGTCATCCAGAGGAGGCTAGTGTTTACACAGCTTCTCCAGTCCTCACTAGAGTTGAACTGTTGAGAATTCATCACTCCTGTCCTCAGCTTTGCCAGCTTAGAGATAAATCAGTAGAGTCAATAAAAAAAAATATAAAACATAGCTTCTTTTCTTTCTTTGCCTTGTTACTTAATTTGTATCTTCTTTCCAAGAAATAAAAATTACTTGACAAACCTTTGTGTCCTGTTGTCACTCTAGAGACACAGGCTCACAATGGGAGGGAAATGTCTGAGATATTGGGGAGCTTCAAGAAGGGAAGGAATTTTTTGGTTTGAACAGACTGGAAGTTTTTGGGTGGGCTCAACCTTCATTTTCTTGGAATCTTGATCCTTCTTCTCTGAGGCAATACTTTTTGGCTGGATTCTTTCAAACTGTGATGGTTTGCGAGTTTCAGGTTTGAGGTTCTTATTCTTGGAGGCTGCAGATGGTCGTCCACGGGTTGTTTGAGCACCTTTGGGAAATTTGATATCAAATAGAGCCGCAGAGCCTTCAATGAGTTGATCAATTGAGTCCAGATGGATTTGTCAATCAGATGGATTCATTTTCTCAAGAGAAGTCTTGATCAATGTGTTCCTACACTTCATTGTCCACAGAGTAATTTAGAGGTTTCAGAAGCTAAAAATAGACACAAAAATGTAATAAAAATATACACAAAAAATATATAAATAAGCCAGATTTCATGTGTAGTTTTCTCAGATACTGGACAAAAAAAGAGCCATACCTTCAAGTGCCACTGGGGGTGAAATTTTTCAGGTTCCATGCGCTTACCAGCTTTCAACAACTGTGCTATTTGGTGTTTGCAAGGAATTCCTGTTTGTTTATACATGGCATTATGGCATCTTCCAGGATCTTGACGGGTCAGTTCAGAATATTGGGCATGGGCCGTTTGCAGAGCATAGTTAGTGATCTTTCCATGACGCAGTGAGAAAAGTGAGTGAATGTTTTGCAGAGCATTAATCTTCTGTTTATGGAATTCGGAGATGATTTCGTGATGTTTCAATTCCAGAGCAATGGTGATCATTTTGACAACAGTGGCAAGAGATGAATGAGAATTGAGCAGATGGGACTTGATGTAAGAGTGGGATGATTTGATTTGGGATGTGGTTCTATGGTCAAAATGAGTAACTGTCTCAGTCCAAGCATTGGCAAACCGGGGTGAAAGTGGAATCCAGGTCTTCTCAACATATTCCACAAAGTCTCTAGGATAAATTGCTGAAAATCTGGAAAAAGATGAATAAAATTTGCTGAGTGTTGAAATCTGGATTAACTTTGCCCAGTGGCTGACAATATCGTGAACTAGATCTTGGTCCTTGATCAATTGACTAGCATTGGTGAGGATGTTCTTTTCAATGTGCCAGGTGCACAGCATGTGAGTTGAGTTGGGGAAGACTTGGGCAATTAAAGCCAGTTTGCGGTCCGTGATCAAGACTTCTGGAAGAGTGATGTTGTGAACTGATATAACCGAGTGAAAACATTCAAGGGCCCAAGTGTAGAATTCAATATTTTTTTCCGCCAGAAAACAGAAAGCCACACTAAATGATTTGTTGTTCCCGCTAACGCCAGCAATGTGAAGGAGGGGCATCTTGTATTGGTTTGTTTTGTATGTGCTGTCTAGAAATAATATGGTGTGGTACACTTGGAGGAGTTTGAGTGAGTTAGTGTGGCAGAAGAATAGCCCGTTGAGTGTGCCTTCCAAATCAGTTTTGACTTGAGTGGTATAATTTGATTCAGTGAGATTATTTTTGAGTTGGACAAGCGGACTGAGACTTTGAAGTGATTCATGTTTGACTCTTCTTTTTGCAGCATAAATAGTGTTTATGGTTGCCAGAATACTTTTGGAAGGATCTTCTTTGTTTGTTCTCAGGAGTCGTAGCATGTCGGCAGGTTTCAGACCGGAATTTGCCATGTTCTTCACTCTTTCATACTGAGCTGGGGTGAGACAGCAGTTTTCAATGTGAGCTCGAGGATCTTCGGAAGGCGGATGGTTGTGCTTGCCCAAGTCCACCCTAAAATTCCATTGCTCAGCTCGTTTTTCGTAGTTTGCATGCACAGCCCAAGGGCAACCAATGAGTCTAGAGAACTTTGATTGATCACGTGGGTCTCCCTTGCATTTGTTGTCTTCCTTATTTCCACCCCTACAAAAAAAAAAAACAGTGGTCTGATGAGAATTGAAAATTACAGAATGAGACAAAGACATTCATAATGATAATGAGATAATCAGACCGGTCACATTTGAATACTATTCTCTTGTCCTTGTCTGAACAATGAATAACAATGACATAGCCGTTGTGGTGATCTCAATTTTCAGCCTTCAAGCCCAATGGACTCAGATTTTCCCAGTTATCAGGCCAGAATCAGGATCAGAAGCTTATTTTACCCCAGGTCACCCTCTTACAGCATATTGGATTTCCCACTGGATCTCAAGATATTCAATTTCCCACTCTTCAGAAGGACAGATCAACAGGCTCTAGAGGAATAATCAGCAGAATTAGACCCAGGATCCAGGCTTAACCCCCAGAATTACCATGGCTCAGCACAGACACCAGATTTGGCCACATTTTCTTGGCACACCCTACAACCCTCATTTGGCTTCCAGAATTGGCAACACCCCCTCTCACATTCTTCTGGAAATGACATCATCCATGGATATCCTCAGAAAGGAAAGAATTATTATTCCCACACCCCCCTTTGGATAAACAACTCTCTCAGGAGTCAGACTACTCTCAACCCCTTCCTCTCATCCATACTCATTATTCTCCCAGATGGAGTTAATGTTTCCTCCCCCTCTTTCTCATAGTCAGGAGAGCCTGTGCTTTGATGATTTGTATTGACCCATAGCCAGAGAGACTCTGTGCTTTGGTGTATCTCTCAGACATATATAAGGACTCACTATTGTTGTAGTAGAACCCCATGAATGCATGTACCCTCAGAGATTTAGAGACCATTCATCACCCAGACTGCTTATTTAGCATTGATTAGAACCCAGACTGCTTAGTTAGCATTGATTAGAACCCAGACTGCTTATTTAGCATTGATTAGAACCCAGATTAGTAGTTAACCAGATTGTTAGCAACTCATTGAACCCCAGATTTCCCAGATTTGAGATTAACTCACAGAACCATCCCCCCACACTTACTCCTACTCCTCAACCTCTTCCTGAGTGGCCCAAACTTGCTCAGAAGTAACAAATCCCCTACACTAAGAACTGTCAGAATTAGCCACACCCTTTATATTCTTTATTTTTCTTAGTGCAACTCTCCCAAACTCAGCATTAGATAGAAAGGCAGCTCTTATATCAGCACCCTTAGTCACAACTTACATTATTACTAGTGTATCTTGTCTATTTCCCTTCCAAGCTCTATCTCTCCCCAGAGTAGTTCCACACCGTGTGTCCGCGCAAATGCCTTGATTTACAAGAGCATGGCCTCCTTTGATGGGTACTCGTGGTCAATTGGAGCAGGCAAGTGATAGATTTGGCCACCGTTTCCATCATCTCGCAATAGAGTTTCAGATTTTTTGATTTCTTCAATTTGTTCTTTTGCTTCATCTTCTTCATGTTCAGAGGGGTTTGGGCTGTTTTCATCTTCATCTTCAGAGTTTTTGGGGCTGCTGTAGGTGTCACTGAGATGTTGGTTGATTTCTTGGAGCTTTTGTTGATAATTTCTAGTTGATTCATGTGGGGTTCGGGGGCCTGAGGAGGCTTGGGTTGCCTTTGGGTTCATTTTTCTTGATTTTTGGGGGGGTTTGGTTGGGTTTGGTTGGGATTTTGAAGATTTTGGTGAGTTTCGGAGGGTTTTGTTTGGATGGGTGGTGGTTTTGGGGTGATGTTGTTTGGTGGTTTGTGGTTTTGGGGTGGTTTAGTGGGTTGGTGTGGCGGTGGTGAGGTAGAAGTTGAATGCAGAAATTCTGAGTTTTCCTGCACCTGGGGGGGTGGAAACTCATTTTCGACGCGCGACCCCCGGGGGTTTCGCGTTTTGCGGGGTGCGTTTCAGGGTTTACGGGGTTTTTGGTTCCGCAACCCCCTCTTTTTTTTTTCTTTTTTGGTTGCACGACCCACCCCCCTTTCGGGGAGGGTGGATTTTTCTTGCGACCCTCCAACTCCCCGATGGAATTGGAGGGTCGACTGGTTGTGGGTCGAATTTTTCAAATTCAACCCGCGACCCTATCTGGCAACGTGGAATTAGTTCTGCAACCCTTGTCGACCAGCGGGCCAACGTCGGGGGGGTCGCGGAACAAAATTGGGGGGGTCGCGTGTCAAACCCCCAATCTAAAAGACTGTATCCATAGATACCACGGATACCAGAATCAAAAATATAATAAATTCAACAAATACCACCCAACACCCTCTCAGAACCTCCCCCATTGGACAACCAAACTCAACCAATGCCTCCACCTTCCACCCAGACAATCACTTCACAAAACCAAACATCTTGCCAAAAAACATGCTCTTCTCAAACTCGTGGACAACCTAAGAAAAATAAATGGGTTAGCAGAATGGTGCCAGGCTCCCAAAGATATCCTGCAGCTGATTGCACAGTACTTGTGGCTGCATCAAGCAGATAATCCCCTTGGCCAGCCAGGAATGGGGGAAAGTTCAGGAAATCTACAACCAATATGTGATCAACAATAATCAAATGACATGTGAGCTCAATCCCCTGAAGATCAAATTCTGAAGTCTGGCGGATGCAAGAAAGCCCATGGGAGATACAGTATGCCCACCTTGGATTTGTGACGCAAAGCTAGTGGATGTCTCTATTTGTGGACAGGCAGTCTTGAATGCCTTGATGGATGAAGAGGGTATAGTCTCAGATTATGAAGCACAGTAAGTCCTCCATCATCTTTTTTTTTTTAAACTTGGTTTAATGCTCAGTTTCCCATTGCATTCAATGGTGGGGTAGGGGAAGACGTGTCAATGTCAGGCAAAGGCAAACCCAAAAACATCTCTCAGGAGAACAAAATGGTGGCAGATCAATCCCAGAGCAAGACAAACTATCAATCATCCAGAGCCCCCAACTCTGGCTGGACCAGTACCCCAGGAGCTTTGACTGCCATGATGAGTCAATCATTGACTGAAATGAGTCAATCATTGACTGCAATGAGTCAATCATTGACTGCAATGAGTCAATCATTGACTGCCATGAGTCAATCATTTACTGAAATGAGTCAATCTTATAGCCAGGGAACAGCCTCACAAATTAACTTGGTATGTCTTTCCCTTATCTGACATCTTATCATGTGCCTGATGATTTTTTTAATCATTTTCAGGCTTGGTCTGCTTCCCAATCTTGCAATGCCTCACCTTTTATAACTGCAAACCAACCAAACAAAAATGTATGGCAGAACAAATTACAAGACAAATTCAATAATTTCTTTAACCCTGAGGCACAAGACAAAAAGGAAAACAAACAGAATTTATATCAAGTATATTCCCTGCAACTACAAGAGGTGCATACTACTATGCACCACCTCAAGTCGGAGAACAATTGCTTGCAAGACGGCATGAATCTACAACTTATGTGAGTCCAAGACAAGAACACCAGATTGCATGCAAAAATTGAAATATTGCAATCTGACATTGTACAAGCTCAACGCAACTTGACCCAAGCAGCCATGGAGAAACCAAACCTACAGCACAAGTTGGAAATGTTGCAACTCCGTCTGGAGATGCAGAGTAGCTTGATGTACAATCAGTGAGTTGGAAGTTCAGCTTTTTGGGGTTGGCCAAGTTGATTTCCAATTAACCTGAACACATTGGTACCATTGTTCTCTGGCATGCAATCTGCCCCCTCAGCCATGTTTACAGGAATGCCTCTGGGTGTAGGAGGCCAATCAAACAGTCACTTGGAAGACAAGTCTCAGGCTGATCAAAGTGAGACTTGATGATTTTTTTTAAATAAGACTGCTCATAATAAACACATAACCAACCCAAAATAAACTCCCAATATACACATAAATTCCATTATACACAAACTCCCATCATACATGTATGTCACTTGAATGACATTTTTTTCCTATAACTAGTCAATACACACATATTGCTCAACAAACAATGGATGTCTGTCTGAATACCAACTATCAAGTTGCTTCTGTGTCAATGCATTTCTCACATCTTAGATTTATTAGCAAAATAAACATAACTTGAACCTTGTCATTTCCAAATCAATCAGAGGTGTGGACAATAAGCAACATAGCCAAGATCATCAAAAGACACATGAAATTACATAGCAGTTGCCAACAAAAAGCAAACAATAACAAGAATGATGAGAAGAGAGAAAGTTATTGAAGTCATGATAGAAGTAAATCTAGAAAGTATACCAGTCACAGCCATCACTTGTAATATTGGCTAATATGACATCTTTTTTCAATGTCTGAGAAAATCAACTTGTGGAACTCTCAACAAAGAATCTAATGATTTTTCCAAACTGATTGATAGACATATCAGGTCTGATTGATCTCAAATATTAATTGTGTGTGCACTTAATGCAAGCAACACACACATTCCAAAATTTCATATCAGATCTGATGGTTGCCTGCAGGGAGGGGAAGTTTCAGGCAAGCAAACAAGCCTTGTAATGACTTCATACCCCATTCTACTGCTTGACGGGCTGATACCACCTGATCATTGAGAACCTTGAGTTGCAAGTAATATCAAGGAGAATCAGGTAGCCAATCACCATGTTTCACTGGGGATAGAATCCACTCCATAAGTCTTGATGATTAGTGTGGAAAGGCTGTGTTGCTTGATATCTGATATCCTGGGGGGATTTTTTGATCAATTACTGCTATGGAGGTTCTGCTATTGCTGAGTAGTGGAAAGAGCTGGGCACATTGAAAATTGAATAAATAATTTTTCTGTCTGGCACAAAAGCCAGAATACAGCTACAATAGTGGGCACAAGTCCAGCTATTGTAGTATGCATTCTGGAAAATACAAACAGGCAAAAAAATTAAAGTGATTAGGTGCAAAGGCAGTTTGAACAGAAAACAAATGAACAGACATAGTCATCATTGTTTGAAACCAACACAGGAAGATTTAAACCATTGACACATCCAAAGCAGTGCTTTAACAGAGGAGATATCCTCTTGATCGCCAAGGTATGATAAGGTTGAATTGCCTCCTTGGTGGATGGCCAGATGATGTGGCTGTGCTTGAGTTGTCAGAGAACCTTGATGAGGTGGTGAAGGCCCACACCTAGATATTGAGAGCAGACTGCTAGAATAATTGCAAATATCATTTGAAGGGAAACTGTGGGCATTGTTGAGCTTAGCCAGTACAAAACTAGGCCAAGACAGCCCGCAGCCTCAAGTGAATGGTGATGAATCTGTGGCTTGCCATGAGGATTCACATCCAATTGTGTTATCATTCCTGAGCCCCATTCAATTGAAAAATTTTGCAGAAGAATGTTGAATGTTTGTACATCAACACCCATTGTCATGGCAACTGTACAGATATGCCCAAGTGCTCTGAGCCAGAGGATTGCCAGGGAGGCTGTCATCTGTGAGATAGGTTTTCAGGTGTTGCATTGGCCCACCAAGAGTCACCATTGCCATGATCAAGCCAGCAGTCTCTTCATCTTGTTGTCTTTGAACCTGAGTGTTCCTCTCAAAGTGATGTCAAAGGGTGCATTTTTGTGATTGCTGATTGGGTTTAATGGAATCATAATAATCTTCAAAAATTGTCCAATAATCCATTGTGTCCATTGTGGTGAGCTGCAATGAGATGGTGAGTGGAGGGTGAGAGGGTAGAGGGGGGATGTGCTAAAATTAGTAGAAATGGTATCAGGAAGCAAGCAATGGGATGGATGATCTGGAAAAATCTGGAAGTTTAGAATTTAAATTTCCAGATCTGGATCTGGAAAGGCCTTCCAGATTGGCAGGAAGACCTCCAATGTAGCAATCTTACAGCCAAACCTTATTCCAACTTGTTTAAACTATTGCTTGTTGCACATTTTTTTTAACTGTGAGCAAGCAGCTACATGAACTGGCCTAATGGAAAAGTTCCCTTAGAGAAGATTCAGAACAGAGGGCAACAGCATTCAGTCAATGTGATGAATTTAAGGTTGTATTATTTACCATGAGTTTTGGAATCACAAACAAACAGAAAAAGGATCAATTGAGTTGAAGGCAGCCTCACGTGGTCCTGTCAACATGAGGTGCATATTTACATTAATTGGCCTCACTTGTATGTCCCCGCCTCTCGGCGAGTGGTTGTGGGGCTGTGTTGCGCTTGCAGATGGGCCTAGAATCACTTTGCTGGATTCCCAGATGTTGGGGGCAGAATTATCAACTTAGAATGGGCTGCAGCACTCGCAGACTGCTTAAGCTGGAGGTGCTCTTAACTAGAATGTGAATGCAGACGAGGTTTCTTTCTTTGTTTTTCTCAGCGGAGAGTTTTCTCTCTTCTTCGCTGAAGAGAAAATCTTGTTCGTGGATTGTCTGGAGTGGCTCGACGTGATCAGACAGTGCCTTAATGTTGAGCTGGGAATCTCAGACTGTGCGGCGTATTTAAGCACTTCTTCAAAGGCAACTACTCTCTCTCTCTCTCTCTCTCTCCTCAACTTCTTCTTCTTCTTCCTCACACCACTCGTCCGAACAACAAATGTCAAACGAAAACATCCCGCCTTTCCTACAGTCTGTCTTGGCTCTCAGACCTCCACTCGCTACCTCTACCCGCACCAATCTCGCCCCCTCCTTCCAACTCCTCCAGTCCATCGTCAACTCGGTCTATGGCACTTCCCCTCTTCGCGGCATCGATCCAGGTCTATGGCGGGCTCAGCTCATCCGTGTCACCTTGCGTGCCGCTCAACTCATACAGGCTGTCTGGACAAAACTCGGCGGGAAGGACGGCGTGATCGTCGACGATCAAGGCGAGGATGGCAGGGGTGTCATGCGTCTACAAGGGTCAGTCCCCCTTCAACTAAACCCAATCCGTATTTCCACCAGCATCCTGCTTGCCCTGCTGATCCGATCTTGGTTTACTTCTCAGCGTCTTCTCGGATATACAAATGTTTGTCGGCTCCTTAACCACTTTACAGGACCCGCTCGTCACCCTCTTACTCGACCCATTGGCTTTCTCTCGCACACAAGCCACCGTCACCACTATAAACAAAAAACTTGCTTCACTTATCACTCATTATGACGTATGTTCTTACCCACAAGGTTTTTCTTAGGAGACTTTTAACTTGGCTACTTTGGGATCTCACTTCATCTTTTTTTGGCAGGTCTCCGATCTCCTTCCAACCCCCCTCGATCAATGGAAAGACGAAGAGGCTCAAGACAAATCCGAAGATCTTGCCGCACTCCCGCTACTGATTGCCAAGAGCAGACCGACCAAAGCTGTACTACAAAAGTTTGAAGCCGACTGCGTCCAACGAGAGCAAGCAGCAAGTTCTGCCCCTGATCAACAAGATGTCGCATCAGCCCACCCCAATAATGCCGCATCATCATCATCAACAACATCCACTGCGCCCATCACCCCCGCTTCGTCCTCTTTTGCCAGCTCCGGTCTCAGCTCTGCCAAACGGCCAGAGTTTCTTAGATTTGTTTACTCACAAAATCCACACCTGATTGCCAATAACGAAACTCTCGATACTGCCGTCGCTGCCGGCACTGCAGCCCTATCATCCATGTCCCTCACCATGCCTAAATCTCACTCTACTAGTAAAGGTCTCGGCGTACCTCAATCGCGTAAATCACTTGTCCAGCAGAGAATCTCCTCATTTGCCGCCTCGGGTGATGCCACTCCGCCTCTACCAAACTCTGCAGCCGCCTCCTTTCCAGTTCGGCGCTCTGTCTCTGACAATCCCCAAGCACCCGGTGCGCGTAAGATCTGGACCGTCGACATGAGTGCATTGAACGGCATTCAAAGGAAGTCGAGCACAAGCGTTAGTAAACCATTTCCTCCTCCAGGCCCTTCTCCTCAAATCTCTGTGGCTGCTCCTCCAGTCAACTGGAAACCTTCGATTAGCCGGCCTGCATCTGTTAAGAGTCGTTCCTCAATGAGTGGAGACGTATCCGATCTCGATCATAATGGTACAATCATGTCTGCTCTGATCGTAAGCAATAAAAAACAAAAAAAAACTAAACTGTATTTCTTTCTTTTTTTTTTTTTTTTAGGGAATGCCTCTGTCACCGATCAGACTTCTTCGGCAGACGTTGACAGTACCCCCAAATTGACCGCGCCGCCCACGTTTGCCGAACAAGCTGCTGCGATCGTTGCTGCTCGCAAGCAGCGCACCATCTCACAATCCTCGGTTTCAACGCTGCCCAAGCAGCGCACCACCTCACAATCCTCGGTTTCAACGCTGCCCAAGGACCGGCTTCATAACAAGGGCATTGGCGATGCCGCCACCTCCACCGGGCTTCCAACCACTCATGAAGATGCGCCACCGTCTGGGATCGAAACACCTCCGATTTCGTCTGTCTCTGTCGCCAAGCTCCCTGTGTCCCTCAATTCAGATGTTCCTTCTCACTCGGGCGGTTCTTCTCCCACCTCAATTCACCCTCTTCCTTCAACAAACACCACCACTGTCACTACTATCTCGCAATTATCCACCACGCCTTCTGATTCGGCCCCACCGCCCTCTAAGGCTCCCTCAGTCTCCGTAGCATCATCATCCCCGCCCCCCATGATAACTCGGATGAATTCAATCTCGTCTGCGACATCTCACAAGCCATTCACCAGCACCATGACCCCGCGAAGCAACCATAGTTTATCTTCTAGCCCGCCTCCTCAGAGTCTTCGGCGGCCATCTTTAGCTCCCCCGGAGCCCGATTTGGATTTCGAGCTCGTCTCAGATCTCATCGAGCATACATCCATGTTGGATGTTATCCTTGCCCCCGCCACCGACGACAGCGAACCAATCACATTGACATCTTCTATCACCATTGACTCCTCCGAACCCGAGCCTACTAACCCGGACTTGTCCGAACAACCCTCGGCTTCTATGCCCCAAGAAGCCTTGAGTACCTTGACCAATACGGCGCCCGAAGAAGAGTTATCCTTGAATGACCTGATGGAGCAGGCATCCATGTTTGAGAGTTGGACGCCTGACCGGCATGAGGCAAGCACCCACCTGTCACCAATCGATACATCTCCAACTGCCCGTCAAAGTAGCCGGGATGACTCTGCTCCTCAGTCGGCAGCCTTCCGTTCGCCAACGCTCTCAACTACCTCGCCCAGCTCCCCCCCGCCTTCTAGCGGTCCATCACTAGAAGCAGATGAGAAAGTTTTATCCTCGAAAGCCACTTCTCCCGTCTCGCATCGACCCGCTCACTTAGCCCTCCATCTGTCCCCCGCCAAACTATTGGGCTCGATGCCTGAAGCTGTTCGATCTGAAGCCGTACTGACCATTGCCGGATCGCATCCCTCAACACCCTCCATCAGTGGGCAGTGGGGGGCGATGAGTGTGCAGAGACAATGAGTGCGAGAGGCGTGGGTGAAAGATTTGGGTAGGGTGATGGGAAGCATTTTTGATTTCGGTGTGATTTCGTTTGAGAGTAAGGAGAGGTCAGGTTTGCGGCCAAAGACGAGACAGTGGCCTGGTTCGATTGGGATGCGTATGGGAGGATTTCTTTTCGAGTTCTGTTTGTTGGAGGCATGGATGGTAGCAGAGGAGGAAGGTTTGGAGGGAGGTTTTGAGTCTGAGATGTTTGAGATGATATGTGGGGTTGGGACGGGAGGAATCATTGCCCTCTTACTCGGTCGACTGAGGTTGGACGTAGCCGTCGCCATCGAAGCGTATCTGCAGATTGTCAGACAGGTCTTTAGACAATCCAAGGGGGTGATAGCAGCTGTCAGGAGGAAGACTCGGTTCAGTGCGACCAAGTTGGAGGCGGTGACCCGGGAGGTGGTGAAGCGGATATCAGGACACGAAGAACTTGATCTGGCGGACCCGAGTGATGGGAATTCGCCATGTCGGACTTTTGTGATTGCGACGCGAGCCATGGAGAACAAGACGAGGATGAGCAAGCTCAAGTCGTACGACGTACGACAGACGCCAGGCGTGAGGTGTAGCATTGCACAAGCGGCGCGTGCCACCAGTGCGGCGCCGTTGTTCTTCAAGCCGACGCCGGCCGAGGAGGTGGACATGGAGGCGGAGCCGGTGCTGACGAGCGAGACGAGTCTCAATAACCCGACGCTGGAGGCCGTCAAGGAGGCGCAGACGCTCTATCCGGGGCGCCCTATCGACTGTCTGGTCTCACTTGGCGCGGGGAAGGGCGTGCATGATGGCTCTGGGTCGATTGCACGCGCGTGTGTAGAGATGGCCCAATCCTCCGCGCACACCGCGCGCGAGGTCGAGGCCAAAGCCAAACAGCAGGGCTGGGCCTCCAACTACTTTCGTCTCTCGGTCACCGGCTTGAAGAACGAGGATAATCGCGGGGAGTGGGAGAACCCGGACTGGGTGAAGGCCGGGACAGTGAAGTATCTCTTCATCGATCAGCTGAATAAGTTCGACGTGCAAGTAAACTGTCTGGTGAAGAGCTGGAAGTCTTGCTGTGAGAACTCCCTTGCCTATTTTTTTTTTTGCGCTAGGATAGTTTTAATGCAATGCTGAGAGCTCCTCTGTTTTTTTGGATGTTAGACGACGAGCAAGTTTTACAGCAAATATTACAGGAGCGTAGCAAGGGAGTAGGGATGCCACGGAGTGCGTTTCTACCGACGAGGAGCCAAGGGTTAGGGGATGAACTACGGCGGTCGATTTCGGCGGACCATGCGTCGGAGATGCATGGAGGCAAGGGGGGCGGGGGGAAGAAGGCACTTGTGGACGGCAGCGGCTCCTTGCGCATGTCGACCACTCGGGTGCCCCACCAGACCTCCTCCCACTCCGTCGCCGCCGGCCACACTCCTCATTCCTTCTCCCACTCCGCCTCCCCCCTTCTCCCCCACTATCCCGCCAGCCTCTTCGAGGGCGCTTCCGGCCCCCTTCGCCCCCCTCAATCTCATCACTCGCCCTCTGTCCCCCCTCTGCACCAACTAGATCCTTTGGACCTTAAGTTGCCCGAATTCAACTTCTCGAAAACTTAGTCTTTCTTTTCCCTCTTCATCATCGTCATCATCATCATACGCACATACTCTCTCTCTCTCTCTACATCACATTTTCCATACTGTCTCTATTTATAGATCACTTTATCTTCCCTTCCTTCTTTTTGAGGGATGTTTTTTTTTGTGTGTCTTAGGTTTTTTGCATATTACTTATTCACGCCTAGTAGTCCTGCCGTCGATGCCGTGTGCAAGGTGTGAGAGAACACGGCCAGCCGCGATCCTTTCTTTGCATATAAAAAGTCAATGCTTTCTCTCTTTCGTATATATACAATGGACACGATGCGCAACATTTCTCTGCGGTTCTTCTCGCCATCCTCGTCATGATCGACTGGACGAGAACAACCATCCAAGCTTGTTTGTAGATAAATTTTACCTTCTTGTCTTCAAAATATTTCTTTTTTTCTGGGAGGAAGTTGTTGAATATGACAGCCAGAAAGAAAGTGGTTTTCAAGCTTGTTTTATATTGTAGGAGAGTTGCCTCGTTTCGCGCGCCGTGGAAGTGCCCAGGTTGGGTGCATCCTCCATATAGACGGTGTGTTCCTCTTGCACATAAGAAAGAGCCCTCTGGTATTCTTGGTTGGAGGCTCTGGCATCTCGGTGTTCCCACGTCGACCCGTCGGATCGCGAGTCGGCACTGAAAGACACACACACAAGAGAAAAAGTGATGAGAAAATAATGATATTTTGGGTTGGTTTGTATATACGTAAAACAACATGTTATAAATATATACATATATATACGTATCATTATAATATGAATAAAGCGGAATGATGTACTGAGAGAGAAAAACAAAACTGCAGTGGATGAGTTTCTGACATAAAAAAGCAAAGTGAATATGAGACACAGAAGACAATATGAGAGGAAAAGAGGCACGACGACGGAGAAGGGTGGAAGCAATAGATCGAAAGACGAGATCAGAGGGTAAGAGAAGGAGAAGGAGGAGGAGGAGGAGGCCCAGTTTCGTTTGAGACGGCGATGAGGCCTTTGAGGAGGACGACGAGACAGAAGGGAATGAGGATGCCAAAGATAGCGATATCCTGCCAGATCCTCCTGCCAGAGAGACGTTTCTGAAGCTGGGCCTCTTTGATGAGGAGCAGATGGTCAGGGCCATCGACGGGGGGACTAACGAAGGAAGGGGGGAGCGCGGAGGAGCGGGAACGGGCGGCAAGACCAGGACGGGTAGGGCTGGCTCGAGGGAGGGTCGCGGAGGGGGACGACGCTCCACGCACCGGGTCCACGTTCAGAATCGGTCGCGCTTTCCGAATGTGGAACAGGACAATCCAGAAGGCCGCCGGCAGCAGTCCCGCAATCACTGTCGAACCCACACACCCAAGTACTTCGATCGTCGAGCCCTCCCCACCATTGCTTCCCCCCAGCCTCATCGCTCCAACCGCCACAGCTAGCCATATCACACTCGTCACCAGACGCGCCGCCCAAATCTTACTCGTCCCAACTAGCGCCTCGTCCTCATCCTCATCATCCCATTCTGCCTCCATCCGAGGGCCCGTCCGTCCACCCCGCCTCCGGAGCTTCTTTCGCCGCGACGAGGCCGTGTGGATCACACCAGGGATACGCAGCAGATGGAACAGCGCCGTGGTGGCCGGTCGTAGCGAGAGTGGGATTGAGGGAATCAGGACTACCAGCAGCAGGACTCGCGAACTCGAGATCCACGGGTCGTTGGATGGCAATGAGGCTAGGAAATTCACCTCATACCCCCCATGTTCCATCCCCAGATAGCCCACCAAACCCCAGCTAAGACAGATCAGGATCGAGTAGCTAACCCCCAGGAGCGCAGCCGACTCCCATGAATACCGTCGAAGCGTGTAGCTCGAGAAGATCGATGACCTGTTCGAGCCGGCAAACAGTGGATCGGCAACCGGCGCCGCGGAACCATCGTCAGTCGGATGGTTGACTAGCGACTTCATTGGATGGTTCGTGTTGCCAGGGGGCTTGTTAATTCGTTTCAGAGAGCGCAGATGCGTGAAGGTATGTTGAGGGGTGGTGAGACAGAAGAGTAGGATAGAGAAGCCGCCCCAAACGGTCCCCCCCATGATTTCGCTGTAAACGTCTCCTTCACCAGTCGGTGGTAGTTTCCTGCCGAGTTCACGATTGAGCTGGCGAAGTCTGAAGGCGATGATCCCAATCGAGATTGGCCAGAGGATCGTCATGAGTAGAGGCAGTCGAGATAGAGTTGGGAAGAGGGCGGGCAGGAAAATCGGGCGACGGGGACGGACAAAGTTGGGGATGAGGGAGAGCAGGCCGACGAGCGCAATGATGAACACCCGAGAGTAGAGAATGGCCGCCTTTGGGGTGTATTGTCGGGTGAGTTGGGAGAACAGGTCCGAGACCATCATCATGTTCACCATCCCCCTCCCCCCGGCTACAAAGACCCGACAGAGTTCGACGAGTGACTCGCCGAACCAAACGTTGCAACCCTTCAGTCGGTCTGGCAGGACCGCAGATGCCACTTGGGCATATGTCCGTCCTCCCACGTACCGCCCACAAACCACCAAAACGACCTGAGAGAACCAAGCCAGGAAGCCGATCAAGAACAGTACCGGAAGGGCGATTGGGAGGCCAAGTAACAGAAACGCATGTGGGATGAAGAGCGGCGCAGGAGAAAGTCTGGAGGAGAGAAGATTCCACATTAAAAATTCGACATGGTTGGAGAGAACATGAAAAAAGGGTAGGTTTGATTTTGATCAAGACATACATGTTACTAGCCACTCCTAAGCCCACCTCCCAAATCTCCAGTTCTCCGCCCCAGTCTACTCTTCCGCCTCCATAGACCTTGCGTCTCTGACGAGCTTTGGAGGGGCGTCTATATGAATCGATCCTGTCGTTGTTGGACGAGTAAAAGCCATCGCTCCTGAAATCGTTATGGTCATGACAAACCAAAGGTTCTCTTTCTCCATCATCGCCCGCATGGTCACCCCGCCCCAGTCTATCCTCATCTTGCCTATTTCCATGGTAGGTTGTCTGGTTCCAATGCAATTCTTCATCTGGTGATGGATCTTGATCTGATTCCTCTTCTTCGAGGCTTCCATTGAGATGATTTTCGAGGTCGTCTGCTTGATCGTCGTCTGGTGAGTCATCCTGAGTTTCTTCCCGCCATTCTAGATGGTTTAAGTCAGACTGTTCGATAGATGAGTTGGTTATGATAGGTTTTGTGGGTATGAGTTTGATGTTGTCAACCCGAAGTGATGATTTGTTGTTGTTGCTGTTGT
>SMGU01000012.1:0-25247 GCA_004348175.1 Puccinia novopanici
AACAGGTTGTGCATTAACCTCACAAAAGCCAAGACCTACAATGTACACAAATTGCTGGTTGCAAAAACACTGTCATTGAGAAGATGCATCTCATTCCAGTGGATTGGCTGGTCTTTAAAGGTGAGTCTAGGTCTTTATGAGTGGAGGAAGAAAAAGCTGAAAAAATTTGAACCCACAAGAGTTCATTTTGCAACCGCAAACTGTTTCAAACATTCAAACAATTCCTCAAGGAACCCAGCTGCAAGGCTCATAATGAACCAGAATCCCAACCACATCAGTTTGATGAAAGCCATATCAATCAATGGGGTTTGCACTAAAACTAAAATGGAGACTTTTAAGGACCAAAATTCAAGAAATTCCTTGAGTATGACTTGGTAAGCCCTTTGTGTGTCACTGAATCTTTCCTGCTACTAACCACATTAAAAATAAAGAAAGGTTCCTTGCATGAATCACTACCCTGGAAAAAATGTGGCAGCTGTTCTGCCACCACATCTATCAACACTGTGGTTACTGTGTAGAAAACCTGTCTGAATAAAATTCATATATTCTTAGCATTTATTATCAACCTATTCCTCTCCCTTTTTCTCTTCCTTCACCTTTCTTTCTCCCTTTACACTTATTTGGTCCAGCGCTTGTGGATTTCCCATCCATTTCAGAGGCAAATTTCTTAATAAACTCTTTGTAATTTGTTGATTGAAAATCAAAGAAAATTTTGAATTCCTTTGGTGAGGTCACTCCCTTCCAAAAAGTCTTTTTCTTTCCCTTTTTCATAAAAGAGCTAGATAGTTTTGGATAAATCTACCATCATCAAAATGAAAATAATTCAGCTGAATACAATCAAAACATAACAAGGATTATTATGCTTTCCTTGTAGCTAACTTCAGTGTTTATTCTTGATCATTGTTGTGGGAGTTGGTAGGAGGACTGTTTTGTAAAAGATCAATGACATGGGCTGCCATGATTGAGTGCTGGAGAATTTGGATGTAAAAATCAAAAGTTGGATATGTTCAAGTGGTCTGATGAAAACTCTGATTGCTTATTTTTCAATTGGGCAGAAACTGATTCACATGCTAAAATCTCAAATTTCAATTGGGCAAACCCAAACTTGGCAACTTTCAAATTTTTTCTTCCAAGGTCCATGGAAAAAACAACAGGTTGTTCACAACATTTATTTAATGAAATGAAATGAAATGAAATGAAATGAAATGAAATGAAATGAAATGAAATGAAATGAAATGAAATGAAATGAAATGAAATGAAATGAAATGAAATGAAATGAAATGAAATGAAATGAAATGAAATGAAATGAAATGAAATGAAATGAAATGAAATGAAATGAAATGAAATGAAATGAAATGAAATGAAATGAAATGAAATGAAATGAAATGAAATGAATGAATACCTGCATTCCTCTCAAAAAAACCATAATAAGCTGAATGAATGTGCTATTTTTACCTAAGATTCTTGAGAGTCTGAGCTTTTCTTTATTTTTGTGTGTTTTG
The DNA here is from genome assembly GCA_004348175.1 of Puccinia novopanici. Taxonomy (NCBI): domain Eukaryota; kingdom Fungi; phylum Basidiomycota; class Pucciniomycetes; order Pucciniales; family Pucciniaceae; genus Puccinia; species Puccinia novopanici. The sequence continues at coordinate 1,503 of SMGU01000012.1, forward strand.
AAGGTTTTCTGTTTTCTGTGTGGGTGAATTTGATAACAAAATGTGAGAATTTTTGGGAAAAAACTATCAGACAAAGAAGATTTTTGATCAAAAATAAGAGGAAGTTGATATAAATCTTCTTGAATTTGGTCTTGATAGAAATATATTTCATCTAGCCAAGCTAGTTTGCAGGCATCCTAGAGAATTCCTTAGTTACTGGGTCCAGGGGTATATTATTTTTCAGAATTCCTGAATTCATAAAATATGCTGGTCTGGTTGTTGATTGGAAATTTTGAAAAGGTATTTGTCTAGATCTTTAAGCTGATTCCATCCTTTCCATTTGCCAAACTTGAAAATAGGAACTGTGATTTGTTCCCCAATATTTCCTTGGAATGAAATTAACTTGCCAGTTCCAGGATAGTCAAGATTAAAGTCACACAGGATTCAGCAGGACTTTCATAGCAAAATTTTGAAAGCATACATAGATAATAGATTTTTTTTGTGTTGCAGCTATGAAATAATAAAAAATAGACTTAATAAACATAATATGCATGTTTTTTTAAAAAAATACTCAGGTATCTGGAATTCCCCAGATTTTTTGGGGCTTGCACCATGAGTGCCCGGATCTCGGTTGCTAGCAACCAAAATTGAGGAAGCTCTGGGTTGAAGGTCCTCCCCTATCTGGAAGCACTCCATTGTTTGCAGTCACTGTGAAGAATTTTTGGCGGAATGGACCCAAAAAGGGAAAACAGCTGGCCATAGCCGAAGTTCAGACAATGCTGAAAAAAAGGACTAGTACTCAGTGGAAGGGGCTGAAGTGCCTTCTCAAAGAGTCAGCTTGAGATGGGGCTCAAGTGCCACCTCAAGGACCGGAAGTGTCAGAACCGATGGCTTTCATTCTCACTCCTGGGCACATCTTTAATAGTCTAAGTACATGGCTCAAGTTGTGGTTGAGGCAAAGACTAATCAAGGGTTTGAGTGAGAAAGGGGCCTAACAACATAAAGAGTGACAGATAGGGAAAAGAAGATTGAGACGAGATTGAAGAGCGAAAACACAATATTTCAACAACTGTGCACTGGAGTTTTGCAAGGATCTTGAGCTTATATTTGGTCAGAGCTCCTGAATGTTGCTTGCTAGCAAGCAACACAACATTTTTCTGGTTTTGGTCTTGGGGCTGACTCACAACCCCTGACCCAACACCCAGGACTACACCCTAATGTATTGCACATGGGTAAATAAAGAGGGGGATCTTATGAGAAGCAGAAATCTATTTATGGGCATTTCTTTCAAAGATAAAAAACTCTTTTCAGAGAAAAATGAATGGAATAAAGGTGTTTATTTACAAGTGATGCCTTTTGGACAGGCTTGTTTTCTCTGAGGCTGACAATGACCCCCTCCTGATATGATGTTTTTAGGATTTCCAGTTGTTGCTAAATTAATTCCAATGAATCCTAATTGTGAAACTGCCCATTGAAATGGTTAAACAAGCTTCTTGGATGACCAGGCATTGGGTCATGGTTGTCTTCTCTCAACCTCAGTTACCAGTACAAGCTTCACCTGTCTAGGATCATACCATCATGTGTTCCATAATCCAGATCCCAAACCTAAATCACTATCCAACTCTATAATCTCCAGAATCTTGCACCACATTTATACATTATAATCTGAGAATTGTGTCCAATTGAAAAAAAAATGAACATAGTGTAAAATACTTGCTTAGAGTGCTGAGTTACCAACCCATAACTAGCTTAAATCAAGCCCCACCTTTGGGACTGGCAAAGAAAGCCCTGAAGGAGAGGCTTATGGGTAAAGTCAAATTCTTGGTGTGAGTGGTTTGGGTTTTTTACAATTAAGTGCCTCTTTTTTAGAAAATTTATTCTTCTCAAAAAAGATGGTACCAAGTAGCCCTAATAGCCAGCTCCCTTGGCTATTGACATTTTTTCATGTTCCATGGTCCAAGAATGAACACCTTTCAAGGTGTTCTAAGTGAGAGTTTCATTTTTTTTCCAAGCATTTCATTTCCATAATTTCCTGTATTTTTCAACTCAGATCTAATATTGTCAATCCGTCAGTATCATCAACACTGGGCCAGCTATGCTAACATTAGTGTTAGTGTAGTGTAGCTTAGCACCTTTTTGCTAACAGCTAACAGGAAAACCTGTCAGCTGTTTGCAAAAGCCCGCCAACACTACCCCATCAAGCCCAGTTTTGGGCTGTCTACGCTTTGCTATGGCAAATTGTAGCAGAAAAACTCTGCTACAGTTTCTGTAGCACAGAAAGTGTAGTGTAGTGGTGTGGTATACTTTTTGGTACAAAATTTTAATTTTTTAATTTTATAATATTTTCTGGATTTTATATACATCTACTACAGGTTTCACACATATTTCTATTAATTCTCACTCATATTTAGCATTTACATACACAAATATGCTTGTATAAAACCTTTTATGACTTTTATTGCTATTTTTTCATGTTGTACGCATGGTGAAGCACAAGGTGGAGGATCCTCATGTAAACTAGAGCATATCATGTGGAAAATACAGTGGTAGGCAAAAGCTCCACATGATAATTACCTTGCATTGCAGAAGTAGAGGTGAAATCATGGCAGGTAAGCAGCTGCGCTGCAAGAAGCATGTGCTGGTAGCATAATAGGTGCATGAAAAAACTAGAACAATCCATTGCACAGCTTAAGTCACATCATTGTGGAGGACATGCATGGTTACTAGGCAACCTGCACAGCATGACATCATACATTCACAGCACCTGGTTGTTCCCACCAGCAACAATGCCTCACTTGCTTGTCCCACCAGCAAAAATAGCTCAAAATTGTCTATAAAAGAGGTGCTCCTGAGTCCTCTCAGCTGTTTTCTCCCATCTCATTATCTCATCTCATCATCCCATCAGATAAATCATTCCTTCCTCACATCAGTTGTAGGGGGACACCAGTACATGTTATTACTTATTATTTAGTTATTATTGCAGCACCTTATTAAAGGAATTTATTATTACATTCATTACGCATATTTACGAACACAGGCAGAGTCATTACTCCCAGATTTGAGTGTCATACTGAGTTTAATCATAAAAGCCCTTCGTCAATAGTGATAGTGTGTTGTCTAAAAGACACAAACTTACTGAATCTGTGAGAAATATATTTTGATTACTCTAGCTAGAGCCGACACACTAAGCAAGAAAAGATTAGAAACACAATGAAAGAAAAGATCAAGTTGAGAGATAAAGAAAGAGAACCAACAGTTGACGTGGATAGGTTTGGCTGAGATTGAAGGCTGAAGAAGAAAGGAGGACAAGATGAAAGAAGTGAAAAATGGACTGAAGAGAAGAAGTCAGCGGAAAGGATTGAGGATGAGTGTTCAGACAGGTCTCACCAGTCAGGAAGACATAATGGTTGAATAGCAGGATTGTGAGCAGGATTGAGTGGATTGAAGGGTTGAGTTGAGTGTGGAATGATGGGCATAGTCGAGTGGTTTGAGTGAGAGTGAAGAGAAGAGATGAGGAATCAGAAAGAGGAAAGAGGAAAGAAATAGAGACGTGAGAAAACATGTGAAAGGAAAGACAACATGAAACTGTCACAGATTCAGTGAAGGAGAGAGTGGAAATCCAACAAAACTATCACTTACATAAATTTCAAGCCTAGCTTGGGAGTGTTGTATCTGATATTTTGGAAAGGAAGAGGCTTCCTCAATTCATCCCTTTCTAAATTCAGCAAAAAGGGTGGAACAACCACTTTTTGAGTCTTACAGTGGTTGTGTAGCGGCTTCAAAAATCTGCCAACACTGCACTGCTGGAAGTCCCAAACCAAGGCCACTACGCTACCACTTTTTGGTCAAAAAGTGCAGCGTAGTGTAGTGGCCCAGTGCTGGTATCATTAGCACGGTTCATGTAAGGCCTCCATCAGCAAAGTCAAAATAGGGCTTATCTTCTCTTGTCAGACAATTTAGCTGGGAAACCTTGCTGATGTATAAATTGCAAAGGGCTCAAATTATCATATGTGAACTGTGCTATTTTCAGGAAGATTTTGGAATTTATGTTGATACAATTGGGGCCTACGAGCTCAGATGGTGCCAAAAATGACCTTTCAAACATGATTTCAATGTGATCCCTGTGGATGGATGTGGTGTTCTGGAGTGAATTGGTCCATTAGGCAGAGGAATTTTGTCTCAGAAAGAGGGAGATAAAAGGCCGAGAAATTGTCACCACCAAAAGGTGGGAAACACTCAGGCCAAAAATTGGACTTAAGTCACAAGCCCTTCCTTTGGAGACCGCTGCGTGGGGCCAGTCCATCCAATGGATTGGGCTTGTGTTAAGCTAGAAACCATAATGAGTTTTGATTTTGAGAGGATGAAAGTGGTTTTTGAGTCTTCAGCAATCAGAGAATTGGACCCATTTTCTGTGGAAATTCACAAAAAAAAAAAAAAGGTTTGGTTATTCCTATCCCAATTATCCCACGAACTTTTCTAGTATTTTCGCTTTCTTGTTCAACCAAACCAAGTTAAGTAGAGACTCAGCTTCCGGCTTCATTAAGTCTGCATTCCACATTAATTTCCAGAAATACTACCATGAAGACACTCAGATGTTATTTGTTCACCAGAAGGTTTAACCATAACATTGGGCCAATGGCTTGCACTGATCAATAAGAATAAAAATATGACTACGGCACGAGCATTATACAACCATTGTAACATATATTTGCTCTTCGAGCACACATGTCTTTTATTTCAGCATTGTATACTTGGAGAGAGAGAGGGAGAGAAACAAACCTTCCAGCAACATCTGGAATCGAATTGCAGCCTCTTTTAATTTTCTCCTGAGACAAGAGCGCTACGCCTTGAAAGAGTTTTTAAGCTCTCTTAATTTCGACATCACTTCGACCCTGGACGGCGAATTCAGACCAACGGCATTGATAACGTTGGGCTCTTCGAGCCTCATAAACGGGTTGAATTTCCTAGACAAGCGTGATGGATTGAAATCATATCAGTCAATTTATCTTCTTTATTTTTGTGGGCCATAATACCGAAAAAGTAAATAAAACAGTCCAAAGATAACCCACTTTTCGTCATCGATCGTGTATTTACCCGTCGTAATTACCGCCGCATCCTTGGAGTCGCAGACGTTAATCAAGTCAAGAATGTGTTGATTTTTCGGCTCGATAGATTTGGCAAAGGCGGCATTGGATTTCGTATATCTGCAAGAGATGGGCAGGTACCAAACAAGCAAAAGTTGGTTGAGTTGACGAGACCTATCGTAATTTAATTTCCATTTTGTCACGGAACAAGGTGGGAAAATGTGACTTAACTCATGCCCAACATAGGTGACTGTGTCATCAGGTAATGAGCCCAATCTTTGGTTCAACGCTTGATCCATCTGATCGGCGGAACCTTCGAAAAAACGACCACATCCGGCGACAAACAACGTGTCGCTATCCCAGTTATATACAGTCATTTAGTCGTCCCTACATCTCCATAGATGATCGGCGCGGAAATTGAGTGATAAGAAACTGACCCAGTGAAAACACAGCCGGGCCCTCCCTTATGAGCGTCTTGAAGATAGTAGCAAATACTATCGCCAGTATGACAAGGGGTGGCCAAGCAAGTCACTTGGATCGAACCTTCATCATTTCCACCTTCCTTCCCTCCAGCTCCTAGTTTGAAGGTCGACTGGTGTTGGACAAGATTGGTTAATCCTGGGGTCTTGTTGCTGCCTCCATAAACTTTCACGTTATTTTGGACGTATCGTTTTTTTGTAAGAATGAGATTAGTTCGAGGTTTCCGCCTGAGTGATCTGTGTTCGATATGGAAACCGTAAGCCGAAATGTCGCATGATCGACTTGAGTTTTTTTTTCTTCAGGCAGGAGAGTGGAGAGGAACATACCTTCATGATGATGAGTGGTCAGGATGGTTCCTGAAAGATTCACGTTCTCGGCTTGGGCGGCTTTGATGACATCTTTCGGCTCACAGGGATCTACAACAGCGGCCAAGTTGGTTTTGCTGAGCAGAAACGGGGAGACGAGTCAGCAAACGAAGAACGAAGGGGTGACGACGGAGCTGAAGACGACACTCAACTCGTCTATGATCAAGTACGAGTAGTCTGTACGGTAGCATGGGTTGGGATACCGACATCCGATCAATAAACGAGCCGACAAGCGATGCACACGTTCTTGAAGAAACTTAACTGTCTTCCCTTACTGGCACCGGGACGATTCTCATGTTGCGACTGCAAAACAGAAATCGGATTCATTAAAGTGTTGTATCTTTCTTGTGGATAAGACCAAATCCTCGCATACCTTCGAATCTGAGTGCTCGAGTGGGGTGGTGTTTTGTGGAGATGAGCCTGGATGGACAGTACTCGAGCTGACGCTGTGGTGACTCCGGTGCGGAAGAGTGTGCGAGTGGTCAACAGCATTTCCCATTTTCCATTTCTCCTCTTGACTGTGATTAACTGGCAACAGTTGCTCGACAAGTCTCGAGCAGACACCTCATGACAAGTCAACACCGACTGTATTTTCTTAAAAAAAGCTGGGATTGAATCAAATGATTTTAGAGAAATAAAGCCATCACATTGTATCTTTGCCACATCTCATGATTCGCTGGCAGTTGTGAGATTTAACCTAAACAAGGATTTTGGAAAATGAGATGCCAACAGTCTTTTTGTGAGCCCTTCCCATGATCACATCCTCAAATCATAATTGCAAACATTGGCTTGGAGATTTCCATATCATCAACCTTCCCCATGTAGGGCCTCAAGCCGCATGAAATAACTAGAAGGCTGGAAAAAGTACAACTATGATCACCAACATAACCTCATAGACCGCAAGGGCAATAAAAAAAAATAAGAGCCAGCATACAATTCTACAATCGATATGTTTTTTGGGTAAACGCAGAATGTTGCATGTAGGAATTTATATCACAGAGTCTTGGCGAGCTGTTTAACTTGGTCGTCAGTGTAGCCAAGCTCAGTTAAGATCTCTTTGGAATGTTCACCTAAAGCTGGTGGGGCAGAGCGGATGACTAATGGAGACTGAGATAATTTGATCGGTATTCCTGAGGAGAAAACGCACAAGCAAATAGTCCACCAAGTCGGCACAACTTCAACTCTGCTCATTTTCCATTAATTGCTTTCAGAAGGAAGGAGAGGATCAAGCCAGACATACCAGTGAGATTAATCTTGCCAGAGTTAGAATGATTACAACCGATTTCTTGAATCATTTGACGGGCTTCGGTCTGTGGCTCGGCGAAGGCCTCCCTGATTGAATTGACTCTTGAACAAGGTAATCCAGATTTGCTCAACTTCTCAACCCACTCAGCCACCGGTCGACGCCTCACTCTCTCACTCAGAATCTCGATCAGCTCGATTCGGTTCTCAACTCGCTTGGCATTCGTTCCGAAGCGTGAATCAGATACCAAATCTTCAAGCTCCAATGCGGCGCATAGCTTCTCGAATCTAATAGTTGTGGCGACGGTATCGGACGTGAAGCATCAGTTGTCGTTGATCGCGGTCTCTATGGCTCAAATTTTCCTGTCTATGAGTGACTCAACTGCCTGTTGTTTGTGGTTCCAATGATCATATAACCGTCTTGAGCCTCAAAGGCTTGATAAGGAACTGAATGCAATGGAAGGGTGGTAAGTCTTAGCTTATTCTATGGGAAGAGGAGGCTACTTACCGATTGACGGATGCGCAGTGCCCCAGCGTTGGGCGTCTTCTCCCGAGTTTAGAAAACTAGAACCAACGTTAAACGAAAGACTGAGCGCGGACTCGAAGAGGGAGGTTTCGACCTTTTGACCCAGTTGACCGCATCCGGCGAGTCTACATCGCGGGCGTACAAACTAGCCAGGATCCCGATTGTCGCATGTAAGCCGGTGATAATATCACACACCGCTACTCCAGTCTTCATTGGCGGTCGCTCGGGCTCGCCAGTGATCGACAAAGCCTGACTGAGCTGCTGCAATCACGTCATAACCTGCCGCTTTTGCCATCGGTCCACTGGTTCCGTACCCCGATATGCTTGAATAGATCAACTTGGGGTTTATTGATCGCAGAGTGTCATATCCTAGACCAAGCTCTTCCATTTTGCCTAACAAATTTTCAACATTTCATCAGTACCATTGAGCTTTGCAAGCTGTGTAGCTGAGTCCTAGATTTTTCTTTTATTTTACCTACTATGAAATTTTCAATCCTAAAATTTTTAAGGAAATCAAATGAATCAGTATTTCATGGGGTATACAAGATATGTTGACATGGATATATTTCAAGTGAGATACTTACAAGACATCGCTTCTCGCGATCAATTTTTTCAGGATCTGAATACCATCATGCTTCTTCAGGTCCAACGTTAATGATTTTTATTTCGATTACAAGAGATAAAGTAGTTGGAAAGCTTCGAGGACGGTTTGAAGAGTTGAGGGTCTTGCTTTTGCTCGTATTGTGTGTGCAGCCATCTAGTATCGTCCCTCGGTCGGGCTGCTCGATCTTGATCACTTCTGCCCTGTGTTCATAGGCAAAGCATTCATCAGGAGTCATTCATCTAGCTCAAATATCCGCAAAAACAGTAGTTTCGGTCATACTGACCCCAAGTCCCCTGGGTTTTGAGGTGAGTCCTCAAAACAAGTATCGGCATAGAACAAAAGCAGCGGCAAAAATCACACATGTGAGTAAGCTGATTCTGACCTCACAGCCTGTATTTATGTGCGAGTGATGGATTCGACCCACCTAACAATTGAGCTGCCGATGGACCAGCGAGGATCCGAGAGAGATCCAATACCTTGATACCCTTCAACGGCGGCTCATGAGGATGGCACCGGTTTGGCTGCTGTTGAGTATTGTGGTACCATCGAGGGCAAATTCGCACTTGCTTGAAGATGTATCGACTAGAGTTCCTCGGAGACGAATATCTGAGCATTTTATCGGAATTCGTTATTGGTGGATGGAGACTGGTTATCGTGGGTTGCGCGTGGTTCCTCTTGACCAAAGTTTTGCTGCCATGGGAAGCATGCTCATTGCTCATCGTCCATCCATTCATCCCCTTCACTGTTGATCATCTCATCGGTCGCCTCCCTGTAGGTCAAACAGCTCAGCTCAGGAGTGACATGAGTGGAAATGGTGCGAATCGACTTGGTAAGGAGCATTAATCCTGAGTGTACATAAAAGGTGCCTTCAATGACAGTCGATTCCAGCACTTTCCATCAGTGCCACTTAACTTCCGTCTCTCTTTCCCCTGATCTCCCATTGTCTGCCAGTGATCGTTTTTCTAAATCAGCTCTCCTCGATTGTGATGCTCTATTGACGCAAAATTATGTGGAACAATGTGCAAGGAACTTGATGAGGCCTTCTTAGTGCCCACTACTGTTTCACAGTGGCTTTTGCTTATGGGTCCTGATCTTTATCTCCAGTCCCGCCCTCATGCCCAACCCCAGAATGCACTACTATATTGCCATTGCATTTGTCGATGAGAGAAGTGACTTCATATGATTGTGTTGATCAAAGTGGCCATCATCAAACTGTTTTGCCGTTGTGAGTAGAATTGCTCGCTTACGGAACTTTTCTCATAGGGACGATCAGTCGTGGCGCCATGGATCCATGATACTTGCGATGCTGGGTCAGCCGTGGCGAGTCTCCACACCCTTGGTGAAGAGCCCCGCAGTTCGCGCCTCGCCCTGCCTGCTGGCAGGGACTTGTGCTAAGTTCGCGGGAGGTTGCACTTCGCGCCTCGCCCAGCCGACGGGTAGGGACTTCTGCTAAGTTCGTTGATGGCGGCGCAGGCCCTTCGGAATTGACGCCCCTGCGGTGGTCGCGACTGATTTCCACCGCCAGCTCGGCACCCATTGTGCAGAGCTGATGCATCGCCAGGGCCGGCCATGGCCTCCAGCGAGGATGAATGTGCGGCGGAACGCCGGCCAGCTCCCGAGCCGCGCCCGCCTTGCACAAAAGGTGAGGGTCCGTCTTGCTCGCATTTCGAGGAGAATGGCCGGTGATGGATGCGACGCATTCCCGTAGCACTTTACAACCTAGAAAACGACGTACGGTACTCAACTATGCCAAGAACCCAGCCAATTCCTGACACTGCTCAACCTCTATATATAAATACCAACACCGATAAGCATCAATTACTCTTTTTCCATCCATACTGTCTATACCAATCATCCAAATCCAAATAGCATCTTCCAATCCTCAGTCTGTTTCCCGAAGTTTTCCATAGTCAAGTTTCCCCTGACGTGTCATCCCAATCTTCCCTGTTTTTTTTTTTTTTTTCGAGCATATCAAGCATGCACTATTCGAGCGACGCATCGAAAACAGATAATTTGCTAGTAGCGCGACCTGACCGGCGCCAATCGTCGTCCAGAGGCTCCAATTGGGTGTTGATCCAAAACCACTCCCTCTCACTGTGCATAGTCCTCATCAGTCTATTGTTAATACTTCCACATGCCGCCAGCGCGTCGGACCACGGCCACGCGGCTATGTCGCCACGAGAGCTTTATGATATCACTGTGGCGAATCCTAGATCATCAAGGACGGGTCCTGGTTCCAGCACAGTCTTAAACGCGGCAGCATTGAGCTCCAAGCCAACTTCAACCGGCTCTCAAACCAACTCTAATCCAAATTCGCCCGGGCTGGGGTCAACTTTACCCGGGACGGGATCGGGCTCCAATCCTTCTCCAACCAGCAGTAACTCCAAGTCGAATCCAAGCTCCAACGGCACTAAATCTAACTCGAAGCCAAGCTCCAGCGGCACTACATCTAACTCGAATCCAAGTTCCAGCGGCACTACATCTAACTCGAATCCAAGCTCCAGCGGCACTACATCTAACTCGAATCCAAGCTCCAGCGGCACTAGATCGGCCGCCAGTTCAAGTCCAGCCGGAATTAAATCCAACACCTCCAAGCTAGGGCGTGGGAATTCAACGGATAAATCGGGACCGACGTGTGGCTTTCACCAAAAAATGCTCCAAAATACCACCACTAGCACCAAACCGACAAACAGGACTAGCAAGGATAATGGAATTTTGACCTCGGACTGTTACAAGTGAGATTAAGCATTCAAATTTTATCCTATCATTCTTGAAATGACTGCAATAGACCCTCATCAAATAATAGTTGAATTCAAGGAGTGCTGATGAATCCAATATTTTTGTTCAATATTCAGCGCTCTCGGACACATTTTGCACATGAAAAGTGGCGCTGCGATTCTGAGAATGAGTGGCCCTTCCAAACAAAAATCTTGCGGTACTTGTCGATTGGAGATTGAAGCCAAAAATTCAAAAGAACTGTTTGTGTGAGTTAGTAATCATCACAAGAAATCCCCATAGGTTCGCATGCCTGGATGCTGACAAAGAAAAATCCTTTAGACCCCTTGATATCGTCATGTTTGGGACTACTCAGGACAAGTCAGGCGGTCTTAATGGGCTTTTTATATCTTGTAAACAAAAAGTAAGCCCAAGTCTTTTTCCTTTGCATAAATCAACAGGTACCCCCATTACATCGAGTGGTGAATTGAATTGATTTTTTTTTCTTAAATCTTTCTTCACTCAGGGTGGCCAAGTCATTTTAAAATCTGGTGGTAGATTGTCAACCACCATTCGGATCGATGTTTCAAAGTCAACCAAAAATCATGACTGTGCTTCGCCAGCCCAAAAGTGATAAAAATTGACTTCAAACAAATTTCATAACATACATCCTTTACAGAAGAGATCTATATTGAAATATTCTGCAAAATTCAGCTGAGAAGAGTATTTTGTTTCAAGATATATGTATTTATCTATACTCCCAAACTAGCAAGATGAATTATTTCTGTAAATATCTAAATTAAAATGCTTCATTCTTCTATTTCAAAAATTTATGATATTGATGTGTTTAGCAGTTCTTGAAATGTTTTCTTGTCATAGTCTATGTTTAAACAATATCAAACCATATTTTCTATATAAAATATACCATTCCCAACATATCAATCTGAATCTACGCCTAGTGATCAAGGATCATTCAAAGTGTTGTGGTTTTGTTTTTTCAAACTGAAGGCTGCACAAGAGTGGCTTTGATTTTCTTGAGCGATAATGGGAGCACCAAGGAAAATAACAGGAATTGTAATTTAAATTATTCTTGGATTAAATTCTCCCAAGGGGGAAAAAGTTAGGGTTGATGTGTTCCCATTGTGGGTGCTATGACTAAAGTCTTTATCTTGATCAACTGGTAACACAAAAAAATTGCATAAGTGGCAGACTCCAACAAGAAACAAAAACTCAAAGGCCCCATTTTATATATTTCATGTAACCTGCTCCCCATTGGGAAAATATTTCTTGAATTAAAAGAACCTGAAAGGCTGGAAACTAGAAGATTAAAAATCAAAAGCAATTATTAGGGAAGATCAATCCAGAGAAATCATGCATGAAGGGAAGGTAAAATTTTTATTTGTGTTTTGGGGCCTCAAATAATCAATGGTATGGACTCCCAGTTACAGACAGCTATCTTTATTGTGCTTTGAAGATTAGTAAAATTCACAAAAGAATATATTTCATTTATTTATTCAGAAATAGGGGGCATCAAATATAACCAATCCACAATTAGAAACCAGTCAATTATTAAAAAATTTATTTCTTCATTAATGGGACCTTATAAGAGCTTATTGGTTAAGAAAAAGAATGTTCTAAAAAGGGTGGATTTTTGAAATCCTGTTGATTATATAATGGTAAATTTGGTCATATTTGATACCCCCTCATGTAATTTCTGGTAGATATGTTATTTTCTCTTGATGAAATACCTTATATCTCAATTTGTGGAAATGCTTGATGTTAAAGTGTGAAAAAGTCACAGTAACACTTACTTGGAATTTTATCTATATTAAAATGTATTTTCTGGAAAAATCTCAATTCATCTGGAATTTTTACTGACTAATATTTTAATGAGTGGAAGAATGCAAGCTAACTTGAGAAGTTTATTTTTTTGTTCCAGAATTATTCCAATCAAAATTTTCTTGGAATTCCTGAGTTCATTCTTGAACAAAACCATCTGATTGTTACAAATATACTTCTGGTCAAACACCTTCTATTTTCTTGATTCAATTTAATAAGAAATAAATGTTCAAAAATTTGTGGGTGGGTTATTTATTCTTGTAGGGAAAGCATGATGAGGTGGATATAAATTGATTTGAGGATTAATCTGTTTTCATTGAACACATGTAGTGTGAAAGACCCAGAAAAAAAAAACACTCAGAAATCAAATTTTTTCCCATTCACAATTGAGTTGTTGAATATCTTTTTTACTAATGTGAGATTCTTGAGCTAATTATATACAAATTAATTAGGGAAGTATAATATTTGACCCCTAACCTCACAATCAAAATGAGATGAAAAAATCAAGTAATTTGAAATATTCAATGAGAAACATTAAATAACTGAATTGCACTGGTATCTTCTTGGAGTTGGAATATTAGAAAAATACTATAAACTAGAGTCAAATCCACCACATTGTGTAATTTTTAAAACATTAATAAGCAGTGTGGTGTTTCAATTTCCTCGGTTGACTGATGTGGGAAATTTGTTGCGGATTGAGAATTTGTGATGCGCAGAATGGAACCTTGATTTATCGTCCAAATTAGGGTTCCTGTACGTCAAGAAAAACTTATCCGTCCAAGTGAAAAACTGGCCGAAATTGCAATTGGAATACATATGGTGCAGGGTATGATGGGTTGGGCTGTTGACATAGTTTTCCAACTGGTGGCCGACAATCAATTCGGAATCGTGAATCTTCAACGAGCAAGTCACAACGGATCTGTTTAGTTATTGCGTGCGGGGTATTCTTGCGGGCAGTTTGACAGCGATGTCTTACTGTATAAAGTTGGAGCTTAGGAAGCTTTATTTCAAAGAGAGCAGGCTCACCAGGATGGTCCAAACGATGAGGAAGAGGAAGGTGAATAGATAAAGGAACCGATGAAAAGGAAAGATGAATATGAAAACGTGGTAAGGCACTGATTGTAAGAAACCATCGAGGGGGTGGAATGCATAAGATGCAAATGGGGTTGGTATCACCCATTTGTGATGAGTTTTATGAATGTGTTTATACACGATGGGGTGATGTTCAAGTCTATGGATGAGATACTTGGACAAAATCATTCAAGCCACGAAGAAATCTCAGCGCGCTGATTGTTCACTCGCATCAAGCTAGGAACAGCTCAAGTGAACAAAGTCAAGAAATACTCACGACGGTGAAATCGGTAAAGGTTAAAAACAGAAGATAACTAAAAATTAAGTAAAACCATCCTCCTCCGAAATGACGATGAAGAGACTTCCGGAGTACCAACAAGAGCTTCTTCGCAAAGTTTTCGAGCGTAGCGTGGTGGGGTAAAAGTCTCGCGGACGGCGTATCTCTGAGTTCAAGCAAGTGATTGTCGTCCTGGAATAACTCAGTCAAATTCAGGAAATCGATGACAGGCTTGAACAATTTGAAGCAGGAGACCCCTTTTATATCTGAGACGTGATCATATACTACTTCAAAAAGCAGAATGGCATCAGCTCGGCCCTTGTGGAAGACAGTTCACGATCAGCTTAGTTGCAAGGATTTATGCGAAACATCTGAATCCTAGTATAATTGGAAGATTGAAGGATATAAGCGGCACCGTGCAAGCAAGCACACAAAGATTGCAAGTTTGAGCGTCACATTTCGCAGTTAAGATTCATCTGCTGGATAAATGGTATTCCTCCCTCTCAACAATATTGAGGTAAAGAACTTGTTTCCATGTTACACTCGTGTATCCCGCTTCCAAAAAATTTGACGCAGGCGAGGAAAAACTTTTCCTTTCAATGAATAGGCCGACAATCTTGCCGGTCGATCCTACTAATCTATGTGCCCACATGTCTCTCCGCGGGAAGTCGACAGAGGGAAACCGCAAGGATCATCGCACCCATTCGATTTCTCTGCTCCACTACTATTTCAACGCCTCTTTATGGCATGCAAAGCCGAACGAGAAGCAGATCCACGCTAAAAGCTGTATCTTTGAAAGAAAATTTATTCAAGCTGCGTATGTCAATGATAAAACAAGCATCTTGTGGCAAAAGGAACAAGCGACGGAGATCGGATCGTGCGGAAACCACCGCATCAGAAAGCCATCTAATATAGGATTTTTCAAGAAAAGCCATGAAGTGAAGCAGGCGCGGCAAAACAGCTTCCGCTGTCTGCAGCTGATCAGCCGCTAACTTTAAATCAGGTATGATAAAAAAACCGGGGGATGGACTTTATGCTTCGATGGCTTCGTAGATCACCAGTATGGAAGATGCAACTCGGTCTGTACCACTATTGATGCACATGCCGTCTGCGGAACTAGCTCGTACGGACAGGGCATAATTGCCGCAACGAATCTGTATCAAAAAAACGAAGATCCAGAAATGTGCATACAAGGTTTAATAGATCAAGTGGTACTACTTTGAAGCATCTCTGGGTTGCGAAAATCCTCATAGCATGAGGTACCATGGCCAGTATTGAGAGCGCAAGACAGTTTTGCAGTTATGTTCTGTTGTCATGCCGCTTGAATGGCACACCTATATGCAGCGTTGCTTGAGGCAGCGTTGGGGCATTGAATAAGCCCAGAAGTAGGGAAATTGAACATGAAAAGGGCTTTGGTCCCATGAAAGTCTGCTTTGATACTTCAGACCTGAGCGTATTTCAAGAAAACGGGGGAAAGTGGTATTTGCCGTGGAAGATGGAGGAAAAATCGAAAATAGTAGCGCTCTAACAAAAGAAGCAAAGAAGAATATAGGCAAACTTGCTCACACTTGCTTTGACCACGAACCTCAGCTAAGAAGAGGGGTAATGAAAGGGCAGCGATCGGAGCCAACGCTTTCAAAGCACATAAAACTTCCAACTTGATTTGGTTTTTCAAATACTTGGGATGGTTCTTCAGTCGATGGTCGAATATAAAAAAATATGAAAATCTAACGATTTCAAGTTTTACCCGCGAAAATAAATATGTCAGGGTCTGATCATTAGCAGCTGGGAAGTAAGCCATCCCAACGAGAAGTATCATGACAGGAGGAAGCGGACGTGGAGTAGAAGACTTACGTGCTGAGGGAGAAGTATAAGAAAAGAATTCCTATGAAAGTGATGATAAAGATTGAAACCGATTGGCGAAATAAATTATCTCTTGCAAATTTACTGCGACATCGTTGATGATAAAGTCCGGTATGGGGGGTCAAATGAGAGGAAATAACGTGAGTAACATCATCTTTTGTTCGATCCAGCTGGGGCTGGAATGAGAGTGCATCACAGCTGAAGGAACTATCATCGCCGGTGAATACGCTATTAGATGAGTTGAGCTGAGTATGGATGGCCATTGTCCTTGATAGCGATGGTATAGAGACGGTAGTAGGATAATCAAGAGGTTTTTTCAAGGCATTCGGGTGAACAGGAAATAATCTCGACCAACAACAATCCAGTAGAAACTGGTCTGCTAAATCTAAGATGATATCCATTCGAGATACTTTCCTGGAGAATTAGTATCCTAAAAAAGTGAGTCTTTTATGGACTGGTTCCGTCATGCTACGCTACTGACTGGGCGGGCCTTGGCCCTGGTAACCCACCCGAATGGCTCTTGCTTGCGGAAAGCTTGAGCAGTCATTTCACAAAACATTGCTGGCGCACATGTGACATGCACTAGCTGAACCTGAAATTTTCATCAGGAACCCCTTCTACTTATTTTGACTAATGTCATAAGTAGCAGTTTTCGGCAATTTTACTTATTTTTGTATACGGCCTTGCGTTAGAAAAACAAGCAGTGTGCTGATTTTGTAACAGCTGTTAATGCAGAAAAATTCTATTGTAACTTCAGTTTCTGAAGGGTAAGATAATAAATCTTATCAATAAGACAAAATTTAAAAAGGATCTGAATTGTGATCTCTGTGTGGCTGGAGTCAATGGGGCTCTTTCAAGGAAATTCCCTACCTCAATGATAGGTGATTTCAAATGGAGAGAGCAGCTGAAGAAGTGGAGAATGTGATAATGTGAACTGGATAGGAAAAAAAAGAGCAAGACAGGGTAGACAGGAAGTAACAGGGAAAACAGAATACTCTCAATTGGAATACAAGATATGGGGTTAACTGATACATAACACATCAATGGGACTAGAGCGTCTCAATGGGCTAGAAAGTGGATATAGTTCCAAAAAACTAGGAAAGTCATATTTCTAACCAACTCTGTTTTTCATTTTCTGTGACATCAATCACCAAAATTTTATTTTGGCTCAATAAACATTTTTCATGCCCAAACAGGCTGATCAGTGATCAATGTTAGAAACACATTTGCTATGGTAGTGCCTCAGGTGCCATGCAGCCAATCTTAATTCAATATTCCCAACATTTCCAGCTCTTCATGGCTACATACTTCATGGCTACATACTTCATGGCTCTGGATAAATCAGCCCAATCATCAGTACAGCCATTGCCAGATTTACTCAATCTCACAAAAATAAAATCAAGCTGGTATCCCAGAAAAATGAGAATTCATGGAATAGAGATGGATGGAACATGGCATAAAATAGTTTAAGAATACTTGACATGAGTACTTATTGCAGGGAGCAGATTTTTTTTTCATCTTTGATATAAATCCCTGAGGATTTTTTATTGCACTGGCATTGCATAGAAGACATAATAAAATCCACCTCCACAACTTGATAAAAGTAATTCCATGTGATCAGGATTCTTTAAAGAAGAAATGGATTGTATTATCTCATCCTGAGAAGTAAATTTGCAATCTTATGGTAAATATTTACTATAATACTTTCAGGAAGCCTAATGTGGTTTGGCTTATCCTAGGTAAGGGTAAAAATGACAACACTTCAAAAGAGATGGAGAAAATCATAAAGGAGAAAAAAAATGTAAAATAACTTAATTTGATGGAATGATTGGTGAAAAGCTAGAAAGGATTTCTAGAAAATGGATGAAACTGTTGAAATCCCGCTCTGATTGTCAGTCACCTATCACTTGAAGTTCACAACTCACCTTTCACCTGAAGATTCAACTCAAAGCTTCAACCCCAGTCGAACTGATCAAGATCACCAACTCAAACCTTCAACTACACTCTCAACCAAATCAACTCACCTCATCACTACTCAATCACTCAACTCACCAACTTCCCTTCTCACACCTCAAACTCCTCTCTCTCTCTCACTTCCCTTTTTCTATTTCCTTCTCTCTTCTATCTTTCATCATTGTTCATATTCTTGTCTGGTGAGACAATTCAATCTTGATGTCTCTCTCAACTTCCTGCTAACCTTATTCTCACACCATTGTTCAGTCATTCAGATACTTTTCCTTCATCAAATCACTCCTGTCTCATATCTTTGTATGCTCTCGTCTCCCAGAAAGTTTGTTATCATCTCTCATTCTCTTTTTCTCATTTCTATTTTGATTGGTCTTTTCTAACTTGTTTCTCTTTTCAGTCCTGGCTCTAGATCGTAATAAACCCTAAATCTCAAAACTCTTTTAGAAACAATTTAAGCTTATAATTAAAATAGGTATATCTGGGTTTGTGTCAGTCTTAGAGACAGCAAGCCTGTCCAAAAGGATTCAATTGTAAATAAAAATATTTATTTGATTCCTTTTTCTCAGGAAAGATTTTTTATCATCACAAGAAATGTTCATAATATGAATTTCTGTTTCTCATAAGATTCCCTTTATTTTTCTACCCATGTGCAACAGATGGGGTGTGGTGTGTGCCTGATATATTCAAAGTTGAAAATGAGTGGATTTTATAGCTAGACAACAAAGTGAATAGATTCAATTTGAAGTTCACCCAACTGTTTGAAAACCAAACCCAGTGAAAAATTTCAACCCCAGGCCAAAAAAAAACCATAACCACACAGAATCATCAAGTAATCCAGAGTTCCCTCACTTTCTGAGGTCCCTCACTGCTAAGTCATTTTCCCACTCAACCAGTGTCATCATCACTTATCAGTGAGACACCTCCCCTGCCATTCTGTTATACTTATCTTTTCTTTCTCACCTCACCGGTTGGTTCTTGAACATGCTACTCACCTGTTTCTTTTCTTTTCTTCCCTCCCTGTTTTTGTGTGGTTTTTATCATTAAACAAGCCACATAGGTTTCTCCACTTCAAGATACTTGCCCTTTGCCTAAAAAATCTGGACTGGTCTTGAAAATATTCTCATCTTACCAGATTCCCTCTGTTGTTCTACCCTGAGGAGGCTAGTGTATCACAGCTGCTCCAGTCTTCTGTTAACCAGGGTTGACTGTTAGAGCTATACTCCAGTCTTAGTACTTTCAGAGTCCTAAACAAAAAAACTTAAAAAAGAATGCTCTCTTTTTTTCCTTGCCTTGTAAATTGCTGTCCATCCTTGAGAAATACAACTACATTTTAAAAATCAACTTGTGTCCTACAGCCACTCTAGAGGCACATGTTCATGCTATTGTTGTATCTCTTCTTTAGAAACACAACTTTATTTATCTCAAACCAGTTTGTGTCCTACTGTCCCTCTAGAGACACATTTGTCAATCTCCAATGAGTTGATGGCTACCAAACTATATACAGGTTGGCCACAACACTAGGCAAGTATTTTATCTGGGGAATATTGACACAGAGCTTTTAATCTTAGCATGAAAACAATCAGGAAGCTTCCCACTGGTTTTATAGATGAGGGAGGGTTCACACTGGAAATCAATATACAATGCTCAAGCATCAATCAGCAAGTTATATAAGCCTTACCAGTTGATCACATACCAGGATGTACATCCATGAAGATTTGTTTCATTCTTAGATGTTTAAATGGGTATAATTATACAACTCTGTTGTGTTTTAACATGAAAATGATCAATGTGAGTTAAACTAAACATTAAGAAGAATTACAAGTCGAGAAACTTGAAATTTAAATACAGACAATCTACTGGTAGGAAAAAAACAGGGTTCCTTTTGTCCAAAAAACCGTTGGCAAGATTCTATCAAAATGCTTTTCGGGGTTTCTCGACAGACTTGGGCTTTTTTGGAGACCAGGAATAGGTGCCGGCATGGGAACTAAACCGTCCAAAACCAGACCTAAATTTTCGCATTTTTTTGGACTCTATGATCGTTGGTGGACGTTGGAACATGTAAGAATCTGGGGCCTGAGAAAAGAAAAAAACAGAATCACAACAGTCAATGAGTAATAGGAAAATCCTGCGCCTTTGGATCAAGAGCTTACATAGGCCGTTTCCCCGGATTGGTCTTCATCAATTCCTTTGACTTCACTTTCTGAGTCGACCCTGAAGCTACAGAAAGGTATCCGATTGATGATGATCATACTGAAGCCCCCAATAGTGTTAGTACAAGGGTTTTTCCCCTTTTTTAATCGAACGAGTAAACTGACATGATGTAAGTGACGATGAAAGACCAGGAGCCACCCGCTCCAGCCCATGCGAGCTGCTTATACATTTGCTTCCAATTTCTGTCGATCATCCCTCCGTCGATGACAGTGAAGCCATCGGAACTTGCAATGCTTTTTTGGGCGAAGATACCAGTCAGGAGGACCCCAACAATACCTATAAATAAGAAAAAATAGAGTTGGCTCTTGTCATTCCCGATCCGATATTCATCTTTAAAATGTACCTGAAGTGGCGTGTCCAGCGAAAATGTCCAATCCGTCATCCCATGGAAAATTGTGGCGATAAGCAACGGTTAAATTCGAGACGGCAGCGGCGAAAATTCCGACCACAATGGACGAGGAAGGACCGATAAAACCTGCGCATATTTCCATATTAATTTAACGTCTCAAGAAAAAGAGAAGAAAGAAAGAGAGTGAACGCTTACCCGCTACAGCAGAAAACAAAAAAAGCAAAGTCAGGATATGTGTAGATGGTATTGCAGATGGGATCATTTTGAAGAAGTTGGCTGGAAAACTCACCAGGTGCTGCTATTGCTACCATGCCGCAAACCGCGCCCAAACAAAAAGCGACAAGAGACCACTTTCTTTCCAACCGGAAGTCCCTATACAAAGAGACAACACAAAACATAAGACATCATATCTAATTTATTTATTCGAACTGGATTAAAGACACACATCACCAGGAAAGTCACTCCGCCAGCGCATGCAGCCACTGCTCATGAGAGTCATAGAAATCAGCATGGTGAGATGGTTTTATAAAAAAAAAAGGAGAGTACGCACAATGTGTATTAAGCATCACCATTGCTCCGCGAACATTCGCCAACGAACCACCACCACTGAGTCCCATCCAACCAAACCATAAGAAGGTAGTTCCAAGGACCACATGGGGAACGTTATGGGGATGCATCTTGATGCCATATCCACGCCTCCTTCCAATGAAGATCGAGTAGGCCAGTCCGGTCATGCCGGCGCAAAGCTCCATAGAGACACCCCCACTGTAGTCAAGCACCCCCCATTTATACGCCCAGCCGTTCGGGTTATATATCCAACAACTGATGGGGCAATAGACTAATGTTGCCCAGAAAAACATAAATATCATGGTAGGCCCGATCCGTCCCCTCTCCGCTGCTGAACCAATGGAGACAGCACCAACGATTGACGCTTGCATCTGTTGGATCATGGCGAATACGATAGTGGGGATCTTCGAGAAAGATAATATGACAAGATTAATTGGCTGTATGCTCTCTCAAAAAAAAGTGTAGAAAAGACTGACTCGGTTATTGGCTATTATATCTGGCTCTGAAAAGACGTCGGTATAGCCGACCTGGTCGAAGTTCCCAATATACGCTGTGGCAGTGTGCGAGAATGCCAGAGAGTCTTTATTTTGAATTACGAATTCATGGAAATGTTGAGTCAGAACTTGATGGCTTAAGTTGAAGAGCAGACGTGGCTTACATCCCCAGAACCAAAATTGAAGCGAGACTACCTAATGTGCAGAAGTTGCGTTTCTTTTTCTTTTCTTTTAGCTACGATTCGAGCTAGGGGCTATATTTAATACATCAAGTGAATATCAAGGGGCTAGAAACTCACAGCCATGGACAACAACCCAAGAAGTAATAGGGACAGCGCGTTTTTGCCGCGTACCATGCCGCTGTAGACGAACGCGAAGCCTGGGACAATTAACCTACATGGCGAACAAACCGTCATCAGACAAGATTCGATGGCGGCGATAATGATATTCGATTGAGGATATTTTTGAGATTCTCACCAAGCCATGGTCGCACAGATGAGGACCCAAGCGATGTCTCCCGCGTCGTAAGCGAATATTCGGCCATCCTCTCCCAAAGCAATAACATTTGTCCCCTTGGTAGATAGAATTGATTCGGGCCCAGTGAAGAAAGAAGAGTTCGACTCGGCCAAGCTACCATAGGTTAACAGCGGCATTGCGAATTTATAAGAATTATTTTCAGATCGGTTCGTTCGGATAATATTCCAAGTGACTCTGTCTGAAGAAAAAGAAAAAAAAGGTCGAATCAAGAGAAGAGAAAGCAGGGAAGGGTCAAAATAAAAAGCACGATGGGTAATATCGATGGCTGCAATCGGAATTCCTATAACTATGAGCGATACACATATATACGAGAAATGTGATAGTTGAAGAGCAAAGCGAAAACCCGAATGTTGGCGCTAAATATTGGCAAAGGGGTGGGTGATGCCGATGGAGCGAACGGCAGTTTCTTAGCCCATGCTGACCAGGCGCTCTGGCAGTCCGGAATGTCTGGGCTATGTGTACCTCGTATTCAGAAAGACAAGGTGTTTTGCCTAGGCCGGTTGACGATTCCGCTCCCTTTTAATCACCTTGGGACTAGCACCACGTATAGACCCATCAGATCTCACTGCATACCCAATCGTGTCCAGTGGCGCCGTCTGAATCTCTTATTTCTTTTGTGTGAACCCATCCAGTAGTGGGGGGAAACATGACATGTTAAAATGACCATCTTTTATTTTCAGTCTCGGCTGACCCGCGTAGCCTCCTCCTTCGTGCTCGTTCAACAGCTCAACCCGACTCAGCAAGGCAGTTTTTAGGCCCTCGCGTACTAGGCACATTTCTGTCTGCTCGCGTCGTCATGCAGAACCTGGGATGTCTCATTCCAAGCCTCTCGATGAATAAAGCGACAAAAAAAAATGGATTTAAACGCTGCTTGAGCTGAGCATTACTACACAGCGGCGGAGGGCGTCCGCAACATAAAATGCGCGTTGGATTGGATTGGCTTTTTTTCTTGTATCACAGGAGGACGTTCAGTCATAAGATAAACACTTCAGTCGACAAACTTCGGAAACAAATGAGAGGCCTTCGAACAAGTCACGAGCTCAGATGCAAGCAGCAGTGAAGCACAAGGGAGGAAAAATAAGCAGAGAAGATTCCTGAGACCGATTCATCATCCAACGTCGTCGTGGGCGGCTGGATAACTCGACCAAGAGGCTTTGTGACGCGAGGTTGCCTGTTGAAGGAAGAGAGAGGCGGTCAGTTCCAAGCTGGAAAAGTGAAGCGGAAGGCGTGGAGAGGTAACCAACTAACCGCACGTGTTATTGCATTCAGCATTCACAGGGGGAGGGCAAGCTACCGCAGTGAGGGTAATAGCAGAGGCCACCGATCTGCGGTGTTATGGTGGGATTGTTGTTGGGGGCGGAGAGTGCTCCCGCTTGTAATAACAAGAAGAAACCAAGGAGGATCTTGACGCAGCTTAGCATTTTTTGTTTTGTTTTTCCGGAATGTCTCCTTTCGAGACTGATGGAGCTTTTTTGAGGGTACTGTTTTTGTTGCTTTGGTAGGTAGATGGGTGCAGAACTGTTCTTGCCCCAACGATGGCTGCTATTTATAGAGTGACCGGGCCTCGGAGGCTG
>SMGU01000015.1:0-14788 GCA_004348175.1 Puccinia novopanici
TCAGTTCAAGTATGATGCTGCAAACTTATTAGGCTACAAATCAAAAGATGGGAAGAAGCAGAAAAGATGAAACAATGATTTTTTTAAACAAAGTACATTCTTATTCTGGAGATGAGGTCAAGAGAGGCTTGGTTATCTAGTCATGCATGTTGGCCCAGGGGCAATACATCTTCTGAAATTGTTAATCTTCTGGGTGAAAATCTTCTGGAATGAGAGTGAAGATATGTTCAACAGATGATGTTAACAGCCAAGAGCTTGAATCAGCCCTGAGGAACTTGGGTATTTGCCAATATCCCTGCCCTGTACAAGTTGACAGAATCAGCCCCCTGGTCACTTGTTCAATATACATTGGCACAGTGTCAACTGGGACTTTGGATTGTGCCCTAGCCCACTTGATTCACAATACATTCAGAAACCATCCACAAAACTCAATCACATAGTCATGTAGACATGTATGCATTCTCATGTGGTTGTATGCAGATTCCATGCATGTCTCCTGCTGCCTTATGCAGGTGTATGCAGTCACATGTAGTCTGTTAGGAGTTTCCCCTATCATTTTTTGGTTTCTCCTCAAAATCATTGACCTGATACAGGATCTGGGCTACTTTTGCCTATTTTTTGTTACTTACTACCCATTTTTACAAGTGGTGCAAGCACATAGCCTGATGGATGTGTATTTTAGTTCAGTTTTGGTTTTACAAGTGTGTTCCATGGCTTTTCCAGGCCATCACAAATCCCTCAGACTGGCAAAAATGCCTCAATTCTGTGTAGCTAGGCAAGTTAAAATCCCACATTTCCTTCTTAAATTGTAGCTAAAATCCCTCACCTGTGTCTATATAAGGAATCTCTACTCCAGTTGTTTTCCCCTTCCTCACCAAATTTTCACAACAGATTTTACACATATCCTAGTAGTCATTATACCCTAAAATACTGCCTTTCTGGCTACACCACAGTGTTATTAGCCAATCAATATTATAGTTTTATAGCATCCATATCAGTTGAACTAGGAACAAGCAATCTTTAACTTGTGGCTATTGCTAAGCTAGAGTAGCAACCCCCATTCAGTAGCGTTGGTGTTGCTTTGTGTGGTGTAGTTTGGAGTAGAGTTGTGTTGGGTGGCTGGTGAACCCCAATTTGAAGTGAGAGCACCAGTTAGCTTATGATCTATCCAAGGAGCTAACCATTGCTATATATAGAAATGGTTATTCAAGAATCTAGCTCCATGTCAAAGTAGCCTCATTCTTAGCTCTCTCTGGTATTCCAAAATACTTTGGTTAAATTCCTTAGCTCACTTGGACTTAGTAAGCAATATGGATTCCCTTAGAATGATAGTTAAACTTAAAGATATTATTAAAACCCTGATATATTCAATAAAACCCATTAGATCCCTATAATAAGGCCCTAGGTTCAAGCCCTGGTTGATTCATACATCAGGGTTGTTTCCATGGCACTTGCATGCAAGTCATTTAACTTCATTTTCTTGAATAAACTGTTGTTAAATTGTGCAATGTTGGTGTGAAATACATTACAAGTCAGGTTGAACTCAATATGAAGTTACTTGTAACTTGTGTTGATATCAAGCTCAACAATCAACCTGAGGTGTTACCCGAGTCAAGCTGTTATCATCCTCTACTCATGAATAACTTAGATCTTCATTCCACCTGACAAGAAATAGGCTATATTTTTGCATCCTCCAATTTCTATTTAAATCAGATTTCAAGTCTCAAAAGAATGTTTAGGATCATAAGTAAAATGATGTGATTCATGCTGCAGTCTGTATGTGTTGTCTTGAAATGATTATGGCTCATATCATCTTGGTCACCATTTTATGACCTTGAAATTCTTTTTTGATTTTTTGATCACATTGAGAATGTGGATAAAAGCCTTGCTAGTAAGCCTCCATAAATTTATAAATCCAATTCTGTTAGAGCTGTGAAAAAAGTCATCCACCAGACACCATTCAGCATTAAAAGGCTCAATTACTCATGAAAATCACAATAACAGAAGCTTAAAAAAGACACTCAACCCTCCCCAATGACAAAAATTTGTTATAAGCAAACCAAACCTTTGCACATGGTTCAATCACCTGATTCATCTTTTCAGCTTGGCCCTCACCTAACCTGAAGGTGAAATTGATGATATCACAGCACAGGGAAATTTGGAAAAAAAGACAAAACCTTGGTTTCAGTGAGTCAGTGTCCAGTCAGTCTCTCAAACACCCACCCACACCCACACCCAAAAAAACTTGGAAGGCCAACCAAATAGCCTATGTGATTCAATTATCTACTTTTCCTCCTCAAAAGATGAGCCAATCCTTCTTCTAATCCCCCCCAAGCCTGTATTCAAATCTTTCAAGTCTATTGTGTTGAGATTTTTTCCTTTTCTTTTGCTAAAAAAACAGAGAAGAAACCCCTCTGCCTGCAGCTAGCATCTTGTCACCATAACATACAGCTGTACATTTTGGTGACAGGGAAGACTCAAAGCCCTCAGCAACACAGGTGTTACAGAACCACAACATTATTGACATAATCAAACTGATTTTTCCTCTTGGCTATTCCTCAAAGCACTTTGATTGCATCATGGCCAAGGGATTTCTTTATCTTGGTGAAGGGTTGGATATGATTTTGAAATGACATGAAGCCAAGTTTTAACCAAGTTACCAAAGAGTTGTAGTTTACTTGGGGAAGATATAAACTGAAATTTGAAACAAGTTCACCAACAATCAGGGAAAACTTGTGCATGACTTACAAACAACACATAACAGGTATTAGATCAGTATATGACTGATTTAAGAGAAAGCACTTGCATGTGAGTGTCAAGGAAAGAGCCCTGCTGATATTCCTTTCAGGTTCCTTATCCAACTAGTATATGCACCCTTCTCCAAACTTCAACCCCTCATATTTCTCTATAAACCCTCATCACTAGGACCTGTTTTCAATCCCTGCTTCAAGCACTTTCTCCCACAATTCACATGAAAAAAAAAATTGGATATTAATTTTCTGGGTAATTAGAAATGAAGATACACTTCATTCTGAACCTTGGGAATTTAAGGATTATATCAAATCTAAACCACAGCTTAGGTGGTATAAATGGCAAGAAAATTCATAGTAATCTTTTGAAATGAGATTACATAGGATAATCTCATAAAAGTATTTA
Source organism: Puccinia novopanici (assembly GCA_004348175.1). NCBI lineage: Eukaryota > Fungi > Basidiomycota > Pucciniomycetes > Pucciniales > Pucciniaceae > Puccinia > Puccinia novopanici. The sequence continues at coordinate 3,157 of SMGU01000015.1, forward strand.
ATGGACACAATGATCTATAGGGATAAATAATTTTGAATTCAACATCTTGTTGAAGTTTTATCTAGAATGAGATCAATGAGGAATTGATCAACATTGGTTGAGACGATATCATGACCATCTTTGAAGAAATTTATATTTGGTTTAAAATTTCTGGGTGATAGTTTAGAAGATGATTTGATGATGATGTTTACATCAAGGAGAAGTAAATTGAAGATAATAAAAGTTTTGTAAAAATACATTCCTAGGTCATAGAAGGATTGGGGTAAAAGGTGGGTGAGTAATCTAATTAGATGAATTATCTGGGTTTTGGGGAGTCTTCCCTGTGTCATTGTTGTTTTCCTGAATTTCTCTTGTCATTTTCCATCCTTCAAGGGTGATATTGAGTGAAAATTATTGAGGAAGATTAGATTAACACATTGCATGAGCTATGATTTGAATATGTTGAGATTTTATTGGTTAAAGTATTGCATGCATTTGTTATTTTTTGATTGATTGAAGTTTGTGTGATTTTGATTAAAAGTTTGTGCTCAAAACTGAGCTTAGCTTAAAACCAGCCCCTCCAAATTTGAGGCCCAGTGCAAAGCACCAGTCACTTGCTTCTCAGCAGCAAACTCTGAAGGAGGGGCTTGTGGCTAATTTGCGCAGCCACAGAGGTAATATCACCATACCTGGTATTACCCAAGTAGTTACAAAGCAGTTAAATAAATGATAATTACATAATTCATGAGAATAAATTATGCAATAATTTTTTATAGCCTCAATATCAATCTAATAGAACATGTACTATATTTTATTCTGCTGAATATATGAGAAATCACACTGTGATTAGTATTTAATTTCTATTTACATAGCAATTGCCTTATCTGAACCTCTAATATTATTTATTTTGAGTTTTATTAAGTTTTTCCCAGTTTTGTCTGAACCTCAAAGGTTTTTTATGGTTTTTCCAGGTTTTGTTTTATTATTTTATGTTTTGTCATTTTATTTTTTATTTTATTCTAATTATTACATTTTATAGTAAAAATAACATTAAAGTAACTTAACATACACTGGATGCGCCCAAAGTATGCAAATAACTATTTTGAGAGTTGTTGTGATCTAATAATTGAAAGTATAACAACTCCTGGGATTATAATAATATCCATAGATAACTGAGAGCGCTGTAAGGAGGGAATTCAAATTAAATTAAACCCTACAAAAATCCCATGATGTGATCCATTAATTAAAGCTAATTATTTTCACATTGTTTAAAGAATAGCCTAATATTTAATTAACTGACATTGTAGCACTGCCTGATTGTATCAAAGCACTTCCTGCTTGCATCATAGCACTGAATAATTGCTTCCTATCACTGCCTGATTGCATCATAGCACTGCCTGATGGTGCCATTGCACTGCATTATTGCATCATACCTTGAGAAATATGGTCTCAGTGCACCTCAGATACCTCCATAGGCATCCCATGAGCGCTTCAGAGGCACCTGTGAGAATATTTAAGCACCTGCTTCCTCTGGGATTGTCCCCCAGAAAGTACATTCAGCCCCAGATATTGTTGTAAACACTCCCCTGGATTTTCCATCAATTATCCCCACAAATTTGTATAGTTTTCTTGCCATTGTAATTAAAATCCATCATCATCCAAACTGCAAATGTCTGCTTTGAATCCTTCTGTAGTGACTTCCACAAGTCTTGATGCTCAACTGGAAACCAGATTACCCAAGTTGTTAGACCTCCCTTGTGGGAATCCACAAACCAAGTAAGTTTTATATCACTTTCTCTTTAATTATTCCCTGTCTGTCTCAGATCACTGGATTTCCCTCCTTGTAAAAGGTTGAGAAGAGCTTTACAAGATTTAAATACTTGAAGCTAATTACCATTGCCCATTATTCTTAAGGGAAAACCCATACACTTACCATTCCAGACCACCCTTATCAACACTCAGAGCACAAACAGTGCCCTTATAACACTTGGTTAGTAGCATAGAGGCTGAAAATGTCCAATTTTTTGGCCTGAGAGGTTCAGAGATTTTAGTGGTCAAAATTTACCCCCCCCCCCCCCCCCTAACCCAAAACGACACCGCACAAAATGTAACTCGTTGATGGATGACGATCAAAACGCACGATAGAGGCGGTGCAAGAGGATTTGGATTTCCCAATCTTACACAAGACCTGTTTGGGAGACAATCCATGTGTACAATTGTCAAAGCAAGCATTGGGGATATGTGACTGTTTATGCACGCGACCGTTTACGATCTTCCGGTGGCTTCCCGGGGCTGGGATGAGGTACAAGAAGACAGAGATCTGTCAGACTTGCGCCAAGCTCAAAAACGTCTGTCAGACCTGCTTGCTCGACCTTCAGTACGGCCTTCCTACCCAGGTCAGGGATACCGCTCTCGGTATCAACTCTAAGGCCCCCATTAGCAACATTAACCGCGAATATCACGCTCAGAACGTCCGTCTTCTTTCCTTCAAAACCCTCTATGATCTATTATTCACTAAAATCAATTCTCTTGATTCTCAAGATGGAGGGCAAGTTAGAAGGATCATCCGATATGATCAACTATGATCGACAAGATGCCGGGGGAAAGGAAGTCTTGAAACGACTGGCTCGGACTGATCCATATTATGTGAGTTGTCCGCATCACCGCAACTTTTTTCATACCACCAACGGTACTTAACATCCCACTCATTCCAGAAACGAAACAGGCCGCATATATGTTCGTTTTACGCAAAGGGTGAATGCGCTCGTGGAGATGGCTGTCCATACCGCCACGAGGTACCAGTGGAGAATGAACTCAGTAAACAAAACATCCAAGACCGATGTACGTTTTTCCTTATTTCTTACAGCCATTCGCTGCTCTGGTGGCCACCCTGACGTTCGTTTAATTGACCTATAGATCATGGACGAAATGATCCGGTGGCACGCAAGATACTTTCGGCGTATGCGGCGACGACGGGGCTTACGCCGCCGGAAGACACGACGATAGTGTCGCTGTTCCTATCGTCGCTGCCAGCAGAAGCGACGAACGAGTCGCTAATCCGGCACTTCTTCCACTCGATAGGGATCGAGTCTAGCAAGATCAAGTCGGTCGTGGTGGTCCCGACGTCCAAGTGTGCCTTTGTGAACTTCGTCAACCGTACCATCGCCGAGGATGCCGCAAGTCGCTGCAGTGTCCGCGTCCAGATCGCCGGCAAGGACGTCCTCGTCCGTTGGGGCCGCTCCAAACCCAAGAAAAATCCCGCCGACCTGCCTCGTGCCGCTCTGCCCCCTCCAACTGATGAGCCCAATGCCTCAGTTGGAGAGCGCGAAATCGCCAGTAGCATGTAATTCATATCTTAGCTCTTCTCATTTCGATATCACGTTAATTCAGAACAGGTAAGTGCGTTATAAGTTCCTCTGTGAGCTGTAAGCCCAAACATGAATCATCAATGAGCCGAGCGGTCTTCAATACTTGGGCCTACCAGCTGTCCAACCCCTGAATTGCGATGTACTGCTCCGTCTGCTTGTATTCACGAGGACTGCTTTTCATCATACTCAGTGGAAAGCCACTCCTCTCTGGGCCTGTTACATTCATCTTGGGCTGCCTATTCCGTGCACTTCCGCTATCGGAGCGCCCTCTGCTTTGCATTTATAATCGAGAGTGTCTCTACGCTGCTGTACTTATTCCCTTTTACATAGTCTCCATTCTTTTGTAGAATCGGTACAATTATCCATTTCAGTGGAAGGTCTCAACCCACTTCTCAGTCATAGCCCCTGCTCTGTCTTCTTTGCGCAAGTCATCCCATCCCCTCTTCAGAAATGGGCCATTTGATATTCTCGAAGCAGTGTTTTCACGATTGCGCTCTCATCATGAGGCCCTACTCTGACCCCCCATCCAGTTATTACCTGTAATTCAGCACAATTCTATATATGGCTGGTTGCTGTCCACCTCAGCTGTCTCATTACAACAGGAAGGCAAAGAGAATTAAGTGGCTCTAAAAGTCAGATTGCTCAGCTAACAGCTCCACTAGTCAAACTGCCTTACTTGAGGATAAGTGATTTCTTATATAATGGGCTCCCAATGCCAAAAACCTTTTTCTATGAGCAAAAATTCATACCTGTTTTGTTTGGTGAGTCAGAAGGCTATTGTACATCTCTTGCCAACAAGACCTCCAGCTGGGGGTATGGCATGGTACAATCTCAAAAGTTGAAGCGGAGCTGGGAGTCAGGCCTGGCAGAACTCCTCTTACAAAAATAACATTGTTGTAGGATTATTGACCCAATCAATAGGGAGTTTTGAATCAGACAAAAGGTCATGGAATTATTAGCCACTACAACAGGTGAGCATTAAGTGACACTCATCATAATCTTAGAAGAGCAATTGGATAGTAGCTAATCAAAGACTTACTCTTCTAGGCATCAGATCTGAGGCTTCCCCAATGTGACAGACTGTCAAAACTGGACATAAAACTAACAGCTTGTAGAGCAACTTCTGCCCTAAGTTGCTTAAGGATAGAATTAATTCTTACAGTGTCAAATACTGAATTAAAAACTAAAAACATTTAATCAACCAACCCTTTGGAGGAGATCCTGGAATTTTGTCCCCACCCCAAATGCAGAAATAATTCTCCATTGAAAGAAATGCTCCAGAAACACCCACTAGACATATTCAATAGTGGCTGATTGTTTGAAACATTTGTTGTACATCACAACTAAATCTTATGTCCACAGACCCCTGGAAAGTTTGCTCCATCATTTGAAATATCCAACAATTACAATTAAATCTCACACTATGCTACCTTTCACAGGACCCAGCACATAATACCAAATCATACATATATTCAAGAGACAAAATCAGTCTTGAATCATGACTTGGAATAATTTCAGATGTTTGTTGTGGCACACTGCATTGGAGACTGGAGAGAAATAACTGCAATACACAGAAGCCTGTCACAGCTTTCTCTGAATGTTTTCCAATGACCTCTTCCTTAATTCCATTTTCATATGGCACTGATTAACCATTGCAGTTCTGAAGCCTGTTAGAATTGCCTCAAACGTGTTAGTGGTCTTATGCCCTGGTCTGGAATTTGCTGACCTCAGGCCGAAACATACAACACAGAGGGAGCCAATATATTAGGTCCTATAAAAAAAGATTATTGTTTGCTTCCCTAGGTGCCAAAGTGGAAAAAACAACTCAAGGGAAAGGGGGTATCTTCATGCTCCCTGTTTCAGGCACTCTGCTTCACAACATTCCTTTGTTGGTCCCAAGTTTAGAGAATGATACAAGTTTCTCTAAAGATATATGGTGTTGGAGTTAATGACAAACAAGAGGCTCAGAGCAGCATTGTTAAATACAAGGCACCACTATCTTTGGACTTGACATGCAGGTTACAGAAACTTTTGATAAAAAGTGTCTAATTTTCCCATTTATATTGCTCATTAGCCAGATCAAACTCCAATAGCAGGGTCAAAAAATTTGTATTTAAAGCAGGTAAAAGACTTTAAACAGAACCAAAAAAACATAAACCAAACCAATATTCAACAAAATTACTATGGTTCTTGATAAAAATTAATTGGGGGTAATAGGTACACAATACATCATTTTACAAAATCAGGATGGGCAGTTTGAAAACATAAATTATGAATATTTTGGTTACCTGGCCCTCTGGTTCCCAACAATTTTCACATACAGGCAGGTTGGGGGTCCCTGACTGCCCTAGTTCTACAAAAAAAAAAGTAAGCACATGTTCCTATTTGTCCAAAAGAATTTCAGAAAAAAAAATTCACCAAGGTTGACTGAGAAATTTTCCCTTTTTAATTTTTGTGAGGAATTTTTACAGGAACTGCTGGGCAATCTGTTTTTGTGCATGGACCAAGCCCTACTGGATTATTTCTGAAAAAAATGAGGCTGTGTTTGGCAGCGTCATATTTACAGGTGTAATAATGCACATTTTCATAATAAAATAACAACAATTCAAAATGAGGCAACCAAGATGTAATTTGGGGAAGGAGATAGGATGATTTCATTTCTAGAAAAATCTTTTTGAATTTATCAGGCCATCTTGGCTACTGTAATAGCAATATTACACTATACACAACATCAAGTGTAATAATGCTAGAATGGTGCTAAGTTAGAGCCAAAACACCCAGGCCCATGATACTGTTGATGAAGGAGGTACCCCAGCTATCCCAAATATAAGTTTGGTTCCTGGATGTTCAGTGGTTTTATTTTAATTAAATTTATTTTGCATTATTACACCAATCATTATGAAAGTGCCAAACAGGGCCTCAAAGCATATCACAGAAGATATATATCCAGGAGTTACTGAATCAATCAAGCATAAATTAATTTCACAGGTAAAAAAATTATTTTACCATCATCATATAATGGGTCTCCTACACACATGATTCAGCTTTATCAAGATTTGATGTCATTGGTGGGACAATTTGGGAAACCATACTTATTAATAACCATGAATGCTAACCCCAAGTGGCCAGAGATCACCTCAAATCTAAATCCTGTTCAAAATTCTCATGACAGACTGGACTGGGGATTTAGGGTCTTCCACTTGAAAACAAAGATGCTGCTTCAGGAAGTTGTTGCAAAGCATATTCTGGCTCAATTTTCTGCCTTTGTATATGCTTTGGTGGAGTTCCAGAATTGGTGGCTACAACATTGACACCTAATGGTTATGCTTGACCCAGGAAGCATTCCAACAGCAAGAGAGAGAATTGATTGTACTCTGATTTCAGCTGAAATTCCGGATCCAGAGGAAGAAATACACCTCCACTCCATTTTTTCATGAAATATGATTCATGGGCGTTTGTCAAGCAGCACTGGGTTCTAGCAGGATTGAAAATTCATAAAAAAGTTCCCTGAAATATCTTAACAGGAAAATAAAATGATTGTTGATCAATCCTATCCTTGTTACCAAGAACAAGACAATGGAAAATTGGTTTTTAAAAGGTCCCAGCCATTTTAAAATCATTATGTGATCCTGTGAAACAATTTCTTATCCCACAGGTTTGATTTACACATAAATTTTGAAATTCCTTCTGGTATCAATGCAACCAAATACCTGTTCAAATACATCACAAAAGGCTAGGATTGCACCACAATACAAGTTGAGGATGGGGATTCAATCCTGAAGAATATCAATGGATGGTGCATTGATCCTTTTGAATGTAGTATTGAGTCTGTTTTACATGAGGTTGTTCAGTGGTATACTGTCTGCTCAATTATCCTCTAACAGATTAGTATCTTGCATTTACCAGGCTTTCAATTCACTTTGAGAAAAAACAAATGATCTACCAAAGGGAAACAGACAGCACCAAGAAACAAGTCCTGTCTTGCCACACTGATAAAATCACTTTACTCAAATATTTCAAGTTAAACCAATTCAATGCCATTTGCCAACACAAAAATTCTAGGTAATTTTGTTGGGAGATTCCTGCATAGTTCTACTGGGCTTGTGAAAAAGAGTGGCACCCATGCTAACAAACAATTGATGCCTTTGGATGTCTCTAATATGCAGCACCCTCTGAGGGAGAATGATATTACTTGATGGTTATTCTGATGAATAAAAAAGGTGCTTGATAATTTAAGGACCTTCAAACCATTGAAAGCATCTTGTATCAGACATTTCTAGAAGCAGAAAGAGACTAAAAAACAGCTTTATTGGAGGCAGGGCTGTGGATTTCTGGTTCCATACTAAGGTAAATTTTTGCTATGGTCCTGGTACATAGTCCTCCAAGTTATCTTAAAAATTTTTTAATCAAACACCACAAGCATCTGTCAGAAAATTGTACTTATTGCATCAAAATTAGATATTGTGATAAGAGGCCTTTGCAAAGGGAAAAATACATGGCCATTAGATATCTTCTTCAAGAGATCTTAGTTCAAGAAGAAATGACCTCATGATTTAGTTCTTGATGGCATGATTTATGTGGAACTGGGTTTAACAGTTTTGTTACTGGTTCCTGCTCAAAATACCAACTCACTCACTATACATGCTTGAATACCAGTCTGAAATCAGTAAACGGAAAAAATATCAAGGAACCCTCTTCAAATTTTGTTGAAGGTGTTTTGCAGGTTCATCAAAATTTGGAATCTTCATTAATGGGCCTTCTGGTTGTGGAAAAACATTCCACATGAACACAATCATCTAGTTATATATGGCACATGGGATCAAACCTGTTTTGATTGCATCATCAGGTGTGGAAGAATTATTTTTGATTGGTGGAGCAACATCATATTCAAGATTCTGCATATCTTTGCACGTCTCATAGGAAAGGCTGTGCAGTTGTTCACCAGAATGATTATTGGGCAAAGAATTAATGTTGAACACAGAAGTTGTGATCTGGGATGAGATAAGAATGGTCCAGAGGAAACCTTTAGAGACAGTGGATTAATCCTTAAAAATACTGTGAAGCTGTGAAAAAAATTTTTTTGGGGTTAGTTCTATATTTGGTGGGGATTTCTTGCAGAACCTCCTGGTAGCAATAGGAGGGAGTGTGAGCCTGTGATTCTAAATTGTAAAAAGAACACAAAAGTGGTTTGTTGAAATTAATTTTATTCATAAAAAATAAATCAACAGAGTTTTACAGGCCACAAATTTCTTTGTTATATCTGGATCTAACACTCAGACTTAAAAGAGGAGTATAGTAAGATGAGAAGTTATCCTTCTCCAGATAGAATCAACAGAGGGTCCTGGTAAGAGTGAAATCTCTTAATACAAGTCCTGAATTTTTGGGCTAATGGCCAAGGATCTTTAAGAGCAAATCTATGTATCACACTACACCTCATGTATTTTACAGTGCCCAGACAAGAGTTAGTGGCAGAGGTTATTTTTTTTTGCTGCATGCTTATTAAGTAATTTAAGTCCATGATTGGGGATGCTGAAAACCAACCAACCTCAATGTCTCCCTCAAAGAAAAAGAAAAATGTCCTTGCGACTGAGCAGAAGTGCATCATTGTTGGCATGATGAAGGCCGGAGCAACAGCCAACCACGTCACCCAAATGCTCGGCCTTCCACAACAGACTGTTTCAGGGGTTAATCAGTGTTATCAGGGTTGCAGCAGCGGTGGGCCGCTACGCTACGCTACGCTACAGTGGTCCTCACAAGATTGATGAGGTTGACTTGCAACAGCTCAACTGGGAGCTGGTATCCCATTGGAAAGATTATAAGCTTGCAGACAACACTGGGCCAGCTACGCTACTGTTAGTGTTAGCGTAGCGTAGCTTAGCGTGTTTTCGCTAACAGCTAAAAGGTTTTCCTGTGAGCTGTTTGCAAAATCATGTGAACACTACCCCAGCAAGCCCAATCTGTGGGCTTGCTACGCTGCGCTACAGCGACTTGTAGCAGAAAAATACCGCTAAAGTCGCTGTAGCGTAGCGGGCGCGTAGTGGCTTCGAAAATCTGCTAATGCTGCACCGCCGGGGGTCACAAACCAGGGCCGCTACGCTACCGCTTTTTGGTCAAAAAGCGCAGTGTAGCGTAGCGGCCCAGTGCTGTTGCAGACATTGGTCAGCTCACCTCTACAACAGTTTCTTGTCAAACGATCCATCATTGGGCACATGATCTTGGCTATCACAGCTGCTTGGCTGCCAAGAAACCTTTTGTTAATAACAAAAAAATGGAAAAACGACTTGATTTTACAAACAATCATCTGAACTGGACCGTTAATGACTGGAGAACCATTGTCTGGTTAGATGAGTTGTCATTTGAGATTAGAAAACTGTTCAAGCAAACACACACTTCAAGAAAAACTCAATCAACAGCCTTCAGTTGATTGGTTTTGTCTTTCAGTGACATGTCTGGCACAAACCAAGGGAGAAATACAATCTCAGCTGCCTTCAACCAAATTTCAAGAGCGGCCCCACATCCACAATGGCCTGGGGTGCATTTTTTGATATCAACAAAGGCCTGCTGGTCTTTCTACCACCAAAGAAATGAACAGCAAAGGACTTCATTGAGAACATCTATCAGCCTCATCTCCTCCCCTTCCTCAACCATGAAGATCCAGACCACCAACTACTTTTTATGGAAGAAAACACTCCCATTCACACTGCACTAGCTAGTCAAGCTTTTAGAAAGAGTCACTCAATTAAGAAGATTGAAGATGGGCCACCCCAATCCCCGGATCTCAATCCTATCACAAATGTCTGGAAAGTTCTCAAAAACAACATCCAAGAAGTCTCTCAACTTTTCTCAGTTGAAAAAATGCAACAAACACTTTAGCTTACTTGGGAGGCATTCCCTGAAGAAACTCTTCAGAAAATTGTAGCATCAATGCCAGAAAGAATGCAAGCTGCTATTGATGCCAAAGGTGGACCAAATTGATGTTTTGATTTTTTTTTTCTAAAAATCAATCTCTGTGGCTCTTTCTCTTCACCATGGTTTTTTTTTCTTATTCTTCATGTTGATATTGAATTTTTTTTTCTCTATTTTTTTGAGGATAAAAAACTTTTTTTTTCCAATTTTCAGTTTAGTTGACCACATTGAGTAGCTTGCTAGCTTCCCAATGATGATATTTTTCAATTGTGGCATTTCAAAAGGACTTCTTTTTGAAAAATAAAAATAAGGTGCCCTTAACTCTTCTCCAGGCACTGTATATTAAGGCTGGGACCTGGGGTTTGGGATGGGGGGTTCACCTTATCCCATTCCCCAAATCCGATCCCACCCGGGGTGTGGGGGGTTACCCGGGGGGTGTAAATACTTAGAGTTCTAGTTGATGTCCAATGACTCATATCAGACATTGAATACATCTTCAAGCGGAAGACTTGTCTTCCCAACTCCCAACCTCCTCCTGCACCCAAGAAAACTAATCAAGGCCCCTTGATAACTTGTCAGTCGTCCCAAATCAACATGTACCTATTGACATTGACAAAGAAATTTTTTTAAAAAAATACAAGTGCTAGAAAAAGTAAAACAAAACAAAAACAAAATGTGATACTTATTGGATATCCTTTTAATAGTATTAAGTACAGCCTGAATCATGTAAATAGAGAAAATAAATGGCTGTAAAGGGAATAAAAACATGAAAATTCCTTGTCTTTGATCTCTGCCGAACCACCCGGTGTGGTATTCTTAAATGTTGAAAATTAAAAAATTATTTCTTTTATTCTTTTTCTCTTTTCTTTCTCTCTTTTTCTTTCTTTTTCCCTCTTTTCCTATCTTTTCTCATACTACAGGCCAGAAATCAGCATATCTGATTGGAGAAACGGACTCTACGGCTCAATTTATCCTATGGTCACCTTGGACGGCAACCTCTCAAACCCCTTGGATCAAAAGTTACACCCCCTCCTTGGCCACCTTCAGTACATATCACCAATCACCACTATCATTTACATATCACACTCCTTACACAACCATCAGTACATTACACAACCAACACAACAACATACTACATACACCATACACATACAACCACATACTACATACAGGACAACCACCCCATACTCTCAATCACATGGACATGCACGATGCATGCGGGCTCATGCAGGCTAAACTAGTGGATTTTCCAAGATCTGATCTAGTTTAGTGTGTTTGGTCTGAGCACATGACTCTTGCAGATACCATGTGGTGTCATGCAGTGTTATGCAGGAGCATGCAGTCTATTTTAGTGGATTTTCCAAGATCTGAACTAATTT
>SMGU01000016.1:0-11143 GCA_004348175.1 Puccinia novopanici
GTAGAATGAATTGATGTACTCAATTGAGCTACTATGGTGCAATATGACACCATCATGGCATCATTTGATGTAAGAATGGTGAGATCACACCATAGGCTCTCCCTGTAGCTTCCTGGGAGACCTCTAGAATATAAAAGGTAGCCTCCTTTGGCTTGAGATGGATCCTCAGTGATTCAACCCTTGCATAAATATATAGTGCAGTGAATTCCCTCCTCCTACTTTTAGAGTAGTGTTCCATCTCCCCCTCACCAAACTTTTTACCACTGAATTATTAGTCTGTCTTATTAAACCTCCCATTTATAAGCCTTCTCTTATTTCTTAAAAGTAGTTGCTGCAAGACCACCACCTCTGACAAGTAGCCAATCAGTTCAAGTGCTTGCCAACTGCTCTTAGCAATTCTATATTGCTACTTTCTTAAGTACAGCCTAGCTGTCACCACTGTCTTCTACACTTGTATATCAAGTAAGTTGAGCATAAAGAGGTATTTCCAACCTTCCACCATCTTTGATTGGGTCATAAGGGGACTAGAGTTTAACTAGTGTAGTACTACACCAGTTAGTAAGGAGTAATCTTTACTTTAATTTACTCTCAGCACAGTGATAGTACTTGGTATATCCATTGGATCCCCCAAGTTTCATACACATAGCTGACACAGGCACTGAAGTAGGAAAATTGTGTCACATCATAACTTGGTATTCATATGTTATAAACAATTCCTGGGTTTTTGCTTCTCATAAAAGCAAGATTGAATATTTTTAAAACAATTAGAATCCTGTCATTACCCCTGATACTTGCTGAGATACACTAGGACACTAGGGCACTGATAAATAGTTTGCACTATATTCCAGTGCTCTAGCCTCTAGTGTATCCCAGCAAGTAATAGGATTAATGGCATGATTCCAAAGGTCGGAAAAATCTATTTTATGTTTTGAAACAGATTTGAAACCTTTTTAAATATTTCATTACCCCTAGTACTTGCTGAGATACACTAGGGCACTTGAATGTAGTTCAAACTATTTATCAGTGCCCTATTGTATCTCAGCAAGGAATAGGGTTGATTAAATGATTAAATAGTTTAGAAACATGTTTCCAATCATGAAAAATAATTTTAAAAGCTTTTAAATCATGTCAATACACCTATTCACCTAGTCCTTGCTGAGATACACTAGGGAAATTGGATATAGTGCCAGCGATTTATCAGTGCCCTAGTGTATCTCAGCAAGTAATAGGGTTAATGAAATGAATCCAAAGGTTTGAAGAATTTTTACAATCATAAAAAATATTTTTAAAGCCTTTGAAATCATGATATTAACCTTAGTACTTGCTGAGATACACTAGGAACTGAAAAATAGTTTTTACTACATAAAAGTGCCCTAGTAAGAGTAATGAAATGATTCAAAAGGATTTAAAAAAATTCAAATCATAAAAAAAGATTTTTAAAACCCCTGAAATCATGTCCTTATGCCTATTCCTTGCTGAGATACACTAGGGCACTTGAATTTAATGCAAAGTATTTATCAGTGCCCTAGTGTATCTCAGAAGGGACTAGGAGTAATGAAATAATTCCAAATGATGTAAAAATATTTAAAATCATAAAAAATATGTTTCCAACCTTTGGAATCATTTAATTCCTCCTGTTCCTTGCTGAGATACACTAGGGCACTGATAAATATTTTGCACTACATTCACATGCCCTATTCATCAGGGACATTTTGCTGGAACTTCCATGCAAGTACTTTCTCTTAAATTGGTCATATACTGAGCTGATACCTGTTATGTGCTGGTTGTAATTCAGGCACAAGTTTAGCCTGATTATTGGTGAACTTGTTAAGTTCAGTTGATAACCTCTGCAAGTCAACTGCAACTCTCTGGTAAATTGGTTGCAACTTGGCTTCATGTCATGTTGAAATCATATCCAACACTCCACCAAGATAAATAGACTCCTTCAGCTATGATGCAATCACAGTGCACTGATTAATAGTCAAACAGATAAATAAGATATGTAAACCATGTTTTGATGATGTAATGACTGCTTTTCTGAGCACTGTGATTCTGTCTTGTCACCATAATGTACAGCCATACGTGTTGGTGACAAGATGCCAGCTGCAGGAAGAGGGGTTTTCTCTCTGTCATTTCAGCAAACACTAAGGAACAAACTCAACAAAATAGACTTGTCATATTTGAAGATCAGCTTGGGGGATAATAGCAGTGGGAGTGGCTCATCTTCTGCGCAGGAAAAAGAGAGGATTGACTTGCAGGTGATATTTGGTTGGCCTTCCAAGTTCTAGTGTGCATGTGTATGTGTAGGTTTTTGAGAGATCCACAGGCTACTGACTTACCCAAAACAAGGTTTTCCAGCTTTCCCACTGCAGTGGTATCATGAATTGCAGCATCAGGTTCATTGGGAGCCAAGCTGCAAAGCTGAATAAGGCAATTAAAACATGTGCAAAGGTTTTTTTGGCTACAAATTTTTATCATTTGGGAGAGTTGTGTTGGTATTGTTAAGCTTCCCTGATGGGGTTTTTCAGAATTAATTGAGCATGTTGATGATGAATGACTGTTTTCAAAGTTCTAATGGAATTTGATTTAAAATTTGATGAAGGCTCACTAGAAAGGCTTTTATCCACATTCTCAATTTGATCATAACATCAAAAAAGAATATCAAGGCAAAGAAAAACAGAGTCATCAAAGGGGGGAAGTTTTTTAAAAAAAATAATAATATCAGATAATGTCTGAAAAGTACCTATCAACTTGCAATCAGGGGCTTAAGTTCCAAAGCTAGGAGTGCTTCTTGTTGGGGCTCAAGTGCCAACAGAAGGAACTGTGCAATCAGAACATATGAGTTTTTTATTCAGAGCAGCGGTGGGCCACTACGCTACGCTACGCTACATGGGCAAAATAGCGTAGCGTAGCGGTCATTTTTTTTTCTCGCCAACGCTGTAGCGTTAGCGGCGCTACAGGCCGCTACGCTGCGTTACGCTACGCTACAGCGCTTGTAGCGGCTATTTTCCGCTACAAAGTGCTGTAGCGCAGTGTAGCGAGGCCTTTTTTTGGCCTCGCTCCGTTAGCGTTAGCGCAAAACCGCTAACAGCAACGGCAAAAGCTGTTAGCTGTTAGCAGTTTTACGCTACGGTAACGCTACCGTTAGCGTAGCGGCCCGCTGTTGTTCAGAGGTATGTAGCTGGGTTTAAGTAGTTTAAATACAAGATGGCAAAGTTGTGGATCCATAATTCGGCAGAGATGAATCAAGAAAACATGTTGAACAATGAATTGAGTGAAATTTAAGAATGAGAGAAATGAAAAGAGAATATCAGAGACAAGTGAAATTCCAACACAAGGTTATAAAACGGTGACCATAGCTGATATGAGTTATGATCATACCAAGAAAGAAAAATAAGTCCTGAAGCATGAATCACATCATTTTCCTTATTATCCTTTGCATTATTTTGGAATTAAAATATAATTTCAAGAAAAATTGTATGAGCAAAATATATATAAGTTTGTTTAGCAGATGAAAGGAAGATCTGACTTATTCATATTTTAAGGATGATAACAGCTTGACTTGCAAATCACATCAGGTTGTTTTTTTGAGCTTGATATTAACAAAAGTTACAATCAACTTCATCATGAGTTCACCCTGACTTGTAGTGTACTTCAGACCAACATTACACAAGTTACCAAGAGGTTATTCAAGAAAGTGAAGTGAAAGCACTTGCATGCAAGTGCCACAGAAACAGCCCTGGTGAGTGTATCTCAGCAAGTACTAGGGGTAAATAAATGATTCCAAAGGTTTAAAGAATATTTTTAATTATTTGCAGAATTTTTCCAACCTTTTGAATCATGTGATTACTTCTATTAATTTCTAAGATACACTAGGACATTTTTATGTAGTGCAAACCATTTATCAGTGCCCTAGTGTATCACAGAAATTACTAGGGGTAATGGCATTAATCTAAATTTTGGAAAAATCTTCAATATTGATTTTATGAGAAGAAAAAAGAAACAGTAATTGTTTGTGAAACATGATTACCAAGTTATGATGCAACAAATTTTCCTAATCTAGTGCCTGTTGAGGCTGGTATGGCAGGTACCTTATTTATCAGCAATTATCTCTATCCCAAAGCAAATAGCTTAGAATCTAGAATCACAATGATGAAACTTTAATAAAATATATGTTTCATCCTATTATATTGACATGTGAATAAAGAGATATATGACATGAAACATTTTTCTAATTGAGTGCCTGTTAAGGATGGAATGGCAGGTACCCTGTTGCTCCCACTTGTGTGTCTGGCACAATCCAATATACTTTTTATGATACTGGTGTTTTATGGCTTGGCTTCAAATAAAATGATCTACAAAAACATATTGCACTTAGACAGGGTTGAAATTCAGGCAGGGCAAGTTGCCTTTACAATGACATGTTCTGTCCATAATCTACATAGAGGGGCAGGTATTTCAAACCAGCTGTATCAGTTGTAATATTTCATAAAGACTTGAATATCACCTCTGTTATTTCCCCCTCGCAGGACTGCCACCCATCCCAAAAGGAGTTCTCATAGCTAAAAGAATTTGATTGATGTGATGATTGATTACGGTTCTGAAGCCAGGAAGTCTAAGAGCAAAACAAAAGTTAGAACAAGAGAACAATAAGAAGCAGAAGAAGCAGAGAAAAGATAAGAAATAACAAACACTTTAGAAGCATGAGAAAGATAAGATAAGCAGGAATGACTGAAGAGTGAGTGGAGGGACAATGGACTGGAAAAGAGTTAAAGAAGAGATTAGTTGAGTAGTTAACAGAAGTTGTTGAAAGCTGACGATCTCACCAGGCAAGACAAGGGATTGATTCAGATAGAGAAGATAGAATACAGATAAGAGAAGAAGAAAGAAAGAGAGGAAGAAAGAAAAAAAGAGGAAAGATAAGGAATCGAGAGTGTGGGTTAGTTGAGGAAGTGTGAAGGAAGAGGAAGTTGAGAGTTGGTGAGATTGATGATGAGAGAGAAGATGAGTTCTTGACGAGTTGATCCTCTTTCCGGACCTGATGAGTCAGAGGAAAAGATCAATAGAGTTTCAACAGGTGATTGTCTTGTGAACCTTCAGACACGTGATTGAGAGAGAGAGACTGAATTCTGACAATAGCATCAACTTGGTGTGTATGGTTGGGCATCAAGTTCTTGTGCTGTGTTAAGATGTGCAGCTCAAAAGTTTTGGTTATCTTTGGGCTGGGGGGTTTGGGGGTGTGTAGCTGTACAGCAGTGGAGCCAGGGAGGGTGGTGGGCAGTCAAAAGTGAGCCGGGAGCGGCAACCAGTGGTGAAGGTGAAAATCACCAAGTCAAGGCTAGGTGGGGCTCATAAGGAGAGATACTCAGGATACTGTTGGGATCAAGATATTTTTTAAGTCTCACATGCAGTGGCGATTTGTTCAGTTCAAACCCCACATGGCAGACATCTCCCAATCCTGCTTTTAACTGCAATTATTTAGGTGGGATAGTTTTCTGAAAATTCCCAACCAGAGCAATTCACACAGGATTCTTTTGCCAGCCTCATCCAATGTGCTTTGCGGAAGGGTGGGTACAAATGTTTAATTGGACATTTGTTCAGAGTTAAAAAAATAAAAATAAAAATAAAAATAAAAATAAAAATAAAAATAAAAATAAAAATAAAAATAAAAATAAAAATAAAAATAAAAATAAAAAATAAAAAATAAAAAATAAAAAATGATTTTTTTTGGATTGGATTTTTTTTGATAGAAATCATGCATAATAATTTTAATTTTTCTGATTAATTGGGGCAGGTTTATTTATTAGTCTTAAGCTATGCTAACAAGCAGTATAACTTATTATTTTTTACACTGAATTTTTAATGTAAATGAAAGGATTGATATGAAATTTACACTTTTATGCATAGCATCACTTCTTCAGTAGCTGGCAGTTCTAAAAAATAATTAACAAGGGATTTGGGTAACTTATGTTTATTTTTTGGAAGTGAAATTGATATATGCTACACTAAAAGTTTCTTCTAGAAAAAAATTGTAATTTTGGCTAGCCACAATTTTCAGCTAAAAGTAAATTTTGAGTAGTGCAGCTTAAAAAGCTAATAATACACTAAACTAATTCTTCTGTTAGTGGAACTGGCCCACAATTTATTGCAGGGTGTGGTGGGTTGAGGATAGATGTTTTGTTTATGATGTGTGCTTTTGAGTAAGCATCTGCTGAGACCCAAAGCTGAGCCTAAGTCACTGCATGACACAATTTCTGTGTTGTGGAAAGAAAAAATGTGCAGCTTTAAACTGAGAGAGTTTGTCTGTGTTCTTTGAGGACTCTTGAATTTAAATGTGGAAAAATTGGACCAAAAACCTTGATTATCACCTCCAGTTCTCTAATAAATACTCCCTTTGACTTCCATTTTCTGATTCTGAAACCCAGAAAATGATGCTGAATTTCCTTCCTTCAGTTCTTGAAGTTCACTGTTACTCTTGATATCTGCACTATATAAATACAACAGTCTGCCATAATCACTGACCCCTTCAAACCTCAAAACCAGCTCCTGCTTGTCCCCACAGTGCCATCTAGAGTAACCCTTGTATGCCCAACACTCCTCCAAAAACCACATGAGATCCCAAGAATCCCCTCATGACCTCCACCAGTTCTTGGTTTCTGAAACAAGCAATGCACTCTGCTGCTCAGCAAGGATAGATAGTTTGGAAGATATGCTCTTTTGGTTTCCAAATTGTATTAGTTCCATTTAGGTGATTCCCTCAGCAACTCAGAGCTACACCATTAATCCTGTGCTGCCATGCTTCTGCTTTTCCTAGCAACACTCCACAGCATCTGGAAGAATATTTGATTTTTGACAGAACCATGTTTAATTTCATGCATTTGGAAATCCTTGGCTTTCCAAGTTTCTTTTTTCCTGTAAATTCAAATGTGGAAGCTTTTTAAGTTTTTTTCTTTCCATGCATGATGCTCAAAGCCTCCTCTAAATCACTTCATAGTGGGTATATTTGGCGCCACATCTGCAGACTGAGGCCAATGAAGGGAAATCCACATCCAACTATTGTTCCCAAAGGAATGTGTGTGACAGGGATTGGATATACATCAAGAGGGGGTTGTTTCCCAAGTTGATCCAAAGAATCCATGATCTCAAGGGAGTCCATTGGTGTCTCTGATTGATGAAAATTTAAAAAAGAAGTTTTTTGAGAAAAAAAAATCAACAAGTGGCTTTGTAGGAGAAATTTCTTGAGATTTGGAAAGTTTCTCTGCCCAAAAAGAACCATGAAACTTGAGCTGCCACCAATTCATTAATGCAGTTATATCATACAGGGATGAAACTACTGGGATGAATCTTGGTTGCTTGATCTGCACAATTTGTTGTGCAGAGAAATTAGCCTGAATTCAGGCAATTCACTTGCACCAAACATGTCATATATTACAAATGAAATAAATAGAGTAATTTTTGCAACTGAAACAACTTGAATGATGCTACAAATTTCATGATTGCTTGATGAAAGTTTGAGGACAAGGATGAGACTGATTATTTCCCAGCTAAGGGTGAGATTCATTGACACATTTCACATCAGAGAAGGGCATGTGACCCTGAAAGAGGTGGTATTAATGCTCTGTACCACAGCAGGCCAGAAACTGTTTCTGGGGAAAATTTTGATTTTTTTTTCTCACAAGAAAATAATTTCCCTAGAATTGGGTACCATATGTACCCAATCCTGGCAGATCTGCAAAGAGATTCTGGGCCAAAACCCATGATTTTGGGAAACTGGGTTACCACTATTTCTCAACTCACTCTGGCTGTCTCCTCCATGCACCACATCTTCTGTGGTGGTACACAATTCTGGAAGCACTGCTGTTTCCAGAAGTGGTTTGTGCACTGGAAAAAATATCACTTTTTGTACACATGCAGAGACCCCTTGCAGAAACAGCCTAGAGCAGTGGTACTCATTTGCTTTGTCTTTTCCAGCCATAATCACAAAAGTGCATAGGATTTTTGAAGCCATATCTTGCTTTCCTTCCCATAATCAGCCTCAGGCTACTCAAAGGTTGCATTGAATCTGACACACACTAGAGTAACTGATCATGCCACTGACACAATCTCATGTTGGGCTTATTTGTCCACTTTGACAGCACCAAATTACAAAATACTCACATGAGCAAGCATTTATATTTGGTTTTGGAATCCATAGGGGCTCATTGATGGAGAGATGGAGGCATATTGGGTCAAGGGTGCGTTAGTTTTGTTTACTTGACCAAGTAGCAGGAGAGGGCCATATTTTCTCATACATAGCATAAGTGATTAGAGGGAAGTTTTACATCAAGTAAAACTGACATCATACAAGTAGGCAATTTTTATTCGGGACGGGTCTATTAGCTGAGTGCGTTGGCTCAGGATGATGAGTAGGCGAAGAAGAAAATGAAGAGGCTTAATCCTGCATGTCATCAGTGGAAGGGATGGGGAAGGGGGGTTGTCCCTCCTTGTTGCCGACCCAGGGGGACTTGAGGTAGTGGAAATTGTTGAAGAAGCCGCCATAGGGGTCTCTGGTGAGGATCTCGCGGTCCATGTACTTGCGGGCGTGGTCCAAGGCCGTCCCGCGCGTGCGGTAGGCATGCGGGTTGAGCGGCGGACGCGGGGGGCGGAGCGGAGGAATGAAGACCCTGTGGGCCAACTGATCGAACTTGACCCCCCGGAAATACGCCGGGTGGCTAGCAATCAGGGTCGGCCCGGTCACGTTCCGCCGCTCCGGTGACAGCGACAACAGTCTCCTCATCAGCCCCATTGCATGCTGGTCGATGGGGTGCGGCACGTCGTACTTTCCGGAAATAATCAGCATCTTGACTTTGTTTACATCGTCTGTGTATTGATACAATCCCAAAGGACAGAGAGGTCAGATATGATGAGTTGCAGCACGGGGTGCCAGAAGTGGGGGGCTGATGAGGGTAAGATTGCGGACGCACCTCTGTAAAATCTTCGGTGCCCATCTGGTGCTCTTTCCACGTCGAAAGGGAAGCGGGCAAACATGCACTGGTACATGATGACTCCCAGGGCCCACCAGTCATTGCAAGGGCCAAACACGGTGGCCAAGACCATTTCCGGGGCCATGTAAAAGGCGGTACCAAAACAGGCATGGGGCATGGAATCGCCTTGGGAGATATCCTGGGCCAGTCCAAAGTCCGCCAGTTTTAGGTAGCCGCTTTCTGAGACTAGGATGTTACCTGGCTTGATATCGCCGTGCACTATGTCCTTGCTGTGGATGTAGTCCAGTGCTACCACCAATTGGCAGATGTAAAACTGCGCTTGAGTGTTGGTCATGGGCTGCCGAAATCAAGAGAGGATGATGATGAGCTGGAGAGTCCGCAGAGAAAGAGGATGAGGGTTAGTAAGTCACTGACTGCATAGGCCTCCAGGTAATCATAAAAGGTGCCGTTGTTGACGAATTGGAGGGCGATGAACAGGAAATTGTTATTTTGAAAAGCGGCCTCGATTCTGACGACGAACGGATGGTCGAGGAGGGCGAGGATTTCAGCCTCACTCTTCTTCCGGTGGGAGAGGGAAGAGAGGGCGCAGTCGGCCTTGGCCATGACCTTGACGGCGCAAGGGTGGCCGTCCTGGCGACGATGAGCCAGATAAACGTTCCCGAAGGAGCCCTGCCCAATCACCTTCGAGAATTGGTATTCAGAGAGGTGGGGATGAGCAGGGTAGGGCACGGGACTGGTGGACCGGAGGATTTCCTCCTCCTCGTCCTCGTCCCAGTCTGCGCCCTGTGGGGCATCATACAGTGAGTCGGGCTCAGAGGAGGGCCAATGCTCGGTGGCGAATTGGCTCGAAGTTTCCGCATACGCGGGCCGTCCAGCGGCGTCTCCGATAGGTTGATTTGAGGAAGGGTCGATATCCATGGCGGGGATGAGAGCGTTCGTCGAGAGACCTTGATTCGTAATTTTAGCTGGCGGGAACGTTACTTTGGAGGGAGGGGCTTGCAGATGATAACACTGGGGATGGGGAGCGCGCACTGGAGGACGGTTCGGAGGTGTGAGCCAGTGGCTCTTATAACCCTTCGTGGTCTCGCTCGTGACGAGAGGCAGCGGGGAAGCACTTTTCGTCCCTCTGATTGTATAGCCGGAGCATTCAGCAGTGCTCAAAAGCAGTAACGCTTCCAAAGGATGGAAGCTCTATTGAATACGCGTCGAATGCATCGCGCTTGCAAAGAAAACAAGCGTTAATTTTGCTTCTTCGAAAGCGCCCTCGCGTATCAATCGGAAATTGAGGGCTTTTCAGAGAAAAAAAAAGCATCCGTCTGAGGTGTGGACTTTCAAGAAACGTGAGGACTATGCGATCTCTCGAGATGAGAAAAGTCAGGGAGCCAAGAAAACGACAACTTGACCATAAGCGCGAAAATAGGGGAAAAAAAAAGTCGGAAGCTGGTTGCAGACGTCCCGCGCACGATAGACACCCGACCAGACCATCGACACAAGAAACAAGCCCAGGACAGATCATGACGTAGCTAAGCGTGAGGGTGGCCTGCATGCTCGGCGTAGCGCATGGATGCGGGTGGCACGGAGAAACTGACAGGCTCATCACAACGGTGATACGAGCAGTACATGGCCGACAGGTCGTCATGTTGCACCCATACTGGGTCTCGGTGTGTCATGACGGGTGGCGTGTGTGCCCAAAAAGGTTCCCGTCTTGGGGGAAGAGTTGTGCGGGCTGCGAAGCGGCCCCTCCTTGCCTCGACATGCGGACCCGCTCCGGCTCAAAGATGGGACACAACCCATCCACAGTTCAATCAGGAAGGCCCAAGAACGCGACACATCATCAGCGGCGTCGCGACCTTAAGTGTCCCCACAATATCCTTGTGAAACGCAAGCTCACAGGTCCTTAGCGCGACCACAGAGCCTCCCATGTTGCGAGCCCGTCGATCAGAGCGAGCCCGCACTCCCAGCCATCACTTGAGAGCCGCGTAAGCGCAGCAACACGATCCGGGATAATCAATTCCATTTCAGTAGAGGGGATCCACACCCACCATAATCAAGCATACAACAACAACAAAAAATAACTGGACAGCGCCAGAACTTATGGCCGGTTGGGACGGGGATGGACGGGATACAATGTAATGTAAAAAAAGGGGGGGGGGGGGGGG
>SMGU01000017.1:0-11463 GCA_004348175.1 Puccinia novopanici
CGGGTGTGAGTGTAGGGCGGGGCGGGTGTGAGTAGGGCGGGGCGGGTGTGCGGGCTGCCGGCAGCCGGCCGCGGGGGGGAAGGGACTTGTCCAAATTTTTGGAGTGCGAGTTGGGGTCAGGGTTCTGAGGGGGGGAGGGGATTCCAGGGTTGTAGTTTGTAGGGGTATGGGGGTGGTTTACAGGGGAGGAGGCGTGCGCGCTGAGCCCAGTTCAGTAGGGGGTCTAGGGGTTGCCACAGGTGCAGCCCATAGCCAGGCCTTCAAGCCGCGCGAGCACAGATGTCGAACTGCTAACCGGTCTCCCGCGCGAAAAATGGCTAGAATTCCTGCTGGTGTTGAAGGTGTATTCAGTCGGCTCAACTTTTCAAACCGTCGTGTGAGCTACAAGAAGAAGGCTTCATTATCTCCCACTCGCAAACAACCGGGGTCGGGAAGTGTCTCCCCAGTGCTTTCACGGACACATCAAAGCTCGGTTGCATCCGTCAGTGTCCGACACGCAGGCCGGAGCACTGAGGTCACCGAAAGCTGGCGACCTCTCCCAGAGGGTGGAGGGCGCCTCACCATGGAGGAATTTCTGACCATGGCCAATTTTGCCAAGGACAACATGGTCCCACGGGTCTTCATTGCAGTCAACTTCATCCGGCACTGGGGATTTTTTCGCACTACGAGTGTAGATGAGTTGACCGCAATGGGGTTCCATCTTCCCATTGCGCGACAGCTCATTGATGGCGCCAAATCTTTGGAACTGGCTCTCCTTGAGAGCCATCCTTAAATTCCTTTTGGTTTTTTTATCAATCATTTTTCTTATCCTTTCCGACTTTTGATTTAAGCTAGGATGTGTGCCCATGATCCTCTCGGGGGGTTTTTTTTTGTCGGTTGTTACCTTTTTTTTTGGCCCATGATATGAGGAATCCAACATTCTAGCTTAAGTACCCTGACTGCGCCTGAGTCTCACTCAAAAAAGCCTTAGCTGGGCCCCCATGAGACTTCATCATTCAAAACCAGCCTCCAAGTGCCACGGTTGGGCGTACTCACTGTCAACTAACTAAATAGGAAGCATTGTCATTCATCTCTCACTGGCCGGGCTTGTTAAGTCTGTGCTGACTTGCTCTCTCAGACAATGAGGTGAAAATAAATAGGCCGACTACGTGATTGACTTAACAGAAAAACAGAATAAAGACAAACAAAAAGCAAGCACCACCACAAAAAGTAACACACACAAGTGCGACAAGGAGGAAGGAAGGAAACATAGTAGCTATTCTGATGACATGATCAAGCCGAGTAGCCACTACCACGGAATAGACCCCTCATCAGTTGAGGGGTAACCATTGATGGGAGATAATCCTTGATAATTCCCGGGTCGTTGTCTGTGCCCGTCAACACTTGCGCACGTTTTAATTGCAACTTCAAGACGGAAAAAACCTTTTCGATCGGATTGTAGTCGGGGCTATACGGAGGTAGATAGACGAGCAAGACCCCCGCGGCCTCACAGAGTTCGTTAACTCGCCCTCCATGATGTACCCGGGCATTGTCTAAAACTAGAACACTATTAGGGCCAGGAAACTGACCCATTAGTGGCAGCTGAAAGGATGTATCAGCCAAATGTGCAATCAATCCATAAGAACCCAATAAAACTCACGAGCACGCATTCTAGAAAATACTCAAAGTCAACTCGAAGGATGGACCCGGGTTGAGCAATGACGCCAAGCAACCCATCTAATGATACCGCGGGTAGGATGCTTATGCGCCCAGCGTTTCGAAGCGGCCTGGCCAGTCTAGCCGTTCGTCGTCCGCAAGGTGCCCAAGCTGTATCACGGGAGTGTGTGGCTTGACAGACCGCACATTCATCTGCAATGAGGATATTCAGCGATCACATCCCCCTTGTATTGATACCAAAAGGGGAAAGCACCTACCCACGAACACCAGGTAGGAAGATGGGTAGGGGCCAATCCTGTTAGTGTATGCGGTGCGTTGCAACGGACACTGCGCGGGATGAACGGTGCGGGCGGTTTTTTTGGTGAGGAGCAGTCGTGCTTTCAGCTCTTTCGAGATTGTCGAGAGAGGGTGGTGAACACCAGTCATGGCTTCAATGTGGGACTGCACCTCATCCAAGTAGAGGGTTGGCTCAGACTCCAGGACATCTAAGATGAACTGGGCTTCTTCCCTCGTAATCGACAATGGTCGTCCTCTGTCCTGGTACAAGGCGGGGTCCTTGATAACGTTTTGGGTACGTCGGTACAAGTCAAGCCAGCGCGAAAGGGAGTCGTGCGATATGGATTTTTCGATTGATGCATTGATTTCGTTGAGGGTTAAACCACGGAGGCTCATTCGCATGGCAATCATCTTAAGGTCCCTGTCATATTTCACGAAAACCATGGTGATGGAAGTCAAACTTCCCAAATGAAAATAACCAAAAGGGGTCAGTCTGGGAAGCGAATGAATATTTGAAGGAAATCTGCATCGTACCTTTTGGTTTTATTGAAATTTAATGGTTTTTTGGACAGTTGTTGGGGAAAGGGAAAGGCCAGGCCGGGCTGGATGGAAGGTGGGGAAAAACAAAGCAGGAAAAAAAAGAATCAGTGCGGAGTGAATGAAATGAAGGAATCGGAGCAAACCTTTTCTTTTTTTGGGGTTTTTTTTTGGCGAATTTTTTTTTTCCACTGCGGATGGTAGGGAATGGGTGAGCGGGATGGAAGGCTGGGCGAGTCGGGGGGGAGGGGGCCAGGCATGGTGGTCAGGAATTTTTGAGAATGTGGCAGAGGTTGGAAGAAGAAAAAGAAAAAAAAATGGTCGAACTTCAGCCACAAAAAGAGGCTGAAGATCCAGAGGGGGGGCAAAAAAGTGGTGCTTTGAATGCAAGCTTTTCTGCACTAGCTGTACCCGCGGGTAAGCTCCTGGTCCGCGGATACCAGATCATAGGCTGCATGTGTATGTATCGTACGTGTAAATGCGACCATGTAACAGGTCGCGCGCGAGGTTTGGCGAGGGATCTGTGAGCCTACTACATAGCCCAGGATACACCTCTACACAGCGGAAGCGCTGAGACGTCAGCTTGCCCGCTTCCCCGACCGACCACCCGACCCTCTCGACCCCATTGAGTTTGGCGGTCGACTTGCCAGATTTGAGGACAAGGGCGGAGAGTATCGGCGGAGTGGCCGCATGGCTGACCGATGTTGTCGGCGGTCGAGCCAACCACTAGACCCCCTTAGCCGGAGTTCACAGATGGAAGCAAAAGTGATGAAGTAGGGCTCGAACACAAGGTATGCCCAGATCCTGGGATGTACACCTTCAAGCATTCTCCGACTCAGCCATAGGAGATTGCCAACAGACCCCTTCAAACTGTTTATCAATGCTATCTGCAATATTCTCACACCAAATTAGCTGACTTGGAGCTTCTAGTTTGCTTCCACCGATCTGTCAAAGGATTGAAGACAACGAAGCGAGTAAAACTGTCCCCTCGTTGGAAACGAGCCTCTTTGCTTCTCTTGCGAGTGCAGGGGCACGAGGGGACTTAGTAATTTTTCAGCATGGGAACAGCGGGGGCCTCACTTGAGGCATGTTGGTGGGAGACGACAGCGTGACCATGAGGGGACCGAGGGCCGACTGCAAAGTCAGACGCTGTCAAAAAATCGTCGGCAACCGCGGCGGCCCAACCATGGGGTCGAGCTGCGGTCAGCCTGCCCTGGTGGCGGTCGGCTTGGCGGCTTTGAGGGCAATTGTCGGCCCGACCATCCGGAGGAGCCAAAAGTGCTTTTGCCGTGTACCTGGGCTATGTAGTAGGCAATATCTAGTCGAATGGGGTGCTTGACCAGGGGAGTGCTGCTCCATCAAACCTTAGATTTGGCCTACATGTCTGTGACAGTCCAAGACGCTTTTAAGGTTTGCATATATGATATTGCATATGACGAGGGGGGTCCCCCGTTCAAGGGCGCGTCCTGATTGGTCAGGATTCGCGTGGCCTAGTACTCTGTACTACCCTCTGGAAGAAGTGTGCGCCCAGATGGCAGTAATCACTTCTTGATCCCAATGCTGTCTTTAATTGGGTCAGTATGAATGAAGCAGTCTTCAGTCGCGACATTGTGTTATCCACGGTCAGCTGAGTGAGTCTTCTGGGGTGAGCCCGTCTGGCCGGAGAGAAGTTGAACCAACTTCTCAACTTCTTTCCGCTTGGGGTTTCCTTTCTCTTCCGAACGGACCGAATCCCAATTGAACCCGAAACTGCTTTGAATAACACAACAACACAGGGCAAACTAAATCATCCCACATTCTTCTCATTCTCATCCAAACCACTACTACTTCAACACATAATAATATGCCACCCAAGAAACTCAAACCATCCTCAAAAACTACTTCCTGCTCAACCGACTCCCCGTGGCTCAGGTGTCCCAGATCACGTCAGTTCCTTTCCTTTTCTCCTTTACACCTCAGACCCATCATGCTCATGACTATTCACATGTTTTATATAGCTTGTCTCGTTTCCTATCGCCCCAAGAATGCTCGTCGTCATCTAGCAACATGTCGATATTTCTCGTATGTCATTCCTACCCACACACACTGTCTCTCTCGCGATGAACCTCGTCGGCTCATCTCGAGCTGGCCCGTATAAATACCTATCATCCCAGCTGTTCCAACCACCCCTGCAACTTCCTGGGCACCCAGAAACAAGTCAACGTACACGAATCAGGCTGCCCTTATGGTCTTCGCTCGGAAGAAATTGGCACCACTGGTACTTGCTCATGTTGGTCCTATACTGCTTGCAGGAGCTCATACAAATGCATATTCAATCAACAGATCCCCTATCCGACTCGCCATCCGAAGTCCTAGACATCCTCACCTCACCCAATCGTGTCCACAGCTATCCTACCGCTCCCTCCAGTGGTGTCTCTCCCGTCTCCTCACACAAGAAACCTGTGTCTACTCGTCAGCGTGCATTGGAAAAACCGAGGCCCTGCGATGGAAGCCCCGTCCAAGGTTCTTCAAAGCTCACCGAGGAACTCACTCACAGCACCGTCACCATCACAGCACGCCGTCCAGCCGACCCTCGCTCTACCATCGATCCTTACGACCCGTCTGCCAAACGTATCTTCTCGCTACCCGCCGATGCCATCGATCCCGATCTCAGGCCCCTTCCTCCCCCGAACTCCAAATGCTCCTCTCCCGTGCCCCACCGCCCACCCGTCGACTGGCCACCTACGAGCTACAACGGTACCGTCCGGAGCCCCAATCCGTGCGTCGTCCACCGACACCCTTAACGGACACCAAGTGCTCCTCGGACTTCCAGCAGGAAGAAGATGATGAAGACGCAGGTGTTTACGCTACGCTGGCTCGCAAGACGGCGCAGTTGGAGGCACTTCAAGAATGTTACAGTGCACTCTACAAGTCCTTCGACGACATGGCCTACTCCATCTCTCAGCGAAGGACGACCCATGAGCTCGAAGTCGCTCTCACAGCCGTCCCCTTGGACGATTTCGGTCAGGTCCTTCTTGATCTCGCGCAGGACAAGATTCCGGACCGAGTCTTCCTTGAAGATATGAAGAAGGACGCCTTTGAGCAGGAGAAACAGAGAGATCATGATGATGACCAGCGAGAGAAGGAGAACAGACGACATACGATCACAGCAGCACGCCGAAACAGTCGGGAGCGGTCCTCGTCTGCGGGCTATGACCCGCAGGAGCAGCTGACGACGAGGGACGAGCTAGCGACTCAGGTGCGGCAGAAGATTGCGAGCGCGGAGCGCAAGATCACCCTTTCCCAGATAGTCCGAGCAACATGTTTGGCCGCAAACGCAAGCGACCCATCCCACATGATGATGATCAATCAGCCCCCGCTCGCCCGACCCGCTTCATGCATAAACTCGCTGACACTACCATCGATCTCGGCGACGAAATCCAGCTCGGATTGCCCCCCTGTTGTAACTTGAATAAACTCATCCATGCCGCTAGGACTCGCATCCAGTCTAGACTCGATCTACGTGACCTACGGCTCGATGCCTCTTAATCTACTCATATCACCACTATTACGCTCATATATCTTATTCTTATCACCCTTCCCTTTTTTGCTGTGTTTATGCGTCTTGACGAACAACGCAGTTACAAATGGTGACATACAATTGAGTCATCCTACGTCTTTTTTATGTTGTGTGTGTGTGTGTGTGTCGGCCGGCAGTGGGCGCAAGCCGTCGTGTGTACATATTTCCATGTATCTACTCACTGCACGCCGTTGATCTCTGAATTCCTAACCATGTTGGGCAGCGAGGGTGACTCCCTCTGCTTTGTTTAATGACGTAATGTTTTTTTTTTTTTTGGTTGTTCTTGCAACAAACAGGTTGCCCAAGTTTCTTTTCACCTCCCCCGGGTTATTATAGTTGGTGTGTGAGGGTTGTTTCTGTGTGTGCATATAGTGGGAAGCTTGTTTTCCTGGATTTGAGCTTGCCGGGGTCCTGTCGTTGAGTGGTCTTCCCAGTTTGTGGGGTCAGATTCGGATGGAAAAGGGAGAGAGAGGGGGGTTGAGTGAAAAGATCTGACGGGCCTGAGCAAGACGAACACCAACCACACTGACACTCACACACTCAAGAGAAGAAACAGCCGACAGACGATGGCGAGCCGGGGACGATAGTACGGAGGACGCGAGTGCTCTTGCCCGTGGCAGGAGGCAGATCAGCAGCACGGGCGGACCGGCGGCAGTAGAGTGGACCGGCGTTCTGCGGCGCCGAACACGATGGTCGATGTCGATGGTGTGGTGCAACACGGGCGCTTCGAGGCCGAGCACTAGCGTGGCGGGGCCGAACCATGCAGACCCATTGGCGGCGGCGACGCCAGACGAAGCCGCTGCTAGTGGGCCCGACGGCGTGCCGTGGCTGTTGCTGGCAAAGATCCTCCTCGGGCTTCCGCTCGCTCTGTGGACCTGGAAGGTAAATAACCCTCGGGTGATTCTGTTCCAAATATACAAGAGCACCGACGACAAGGGGAGAGTGCTGATGATGGAGAGAGACTTGGACAGTGTCTCATGCTCGTCATCTTCCAACGTCGGCTGCTCTACCTCCCCTACTTCCCGCCCGGCTCCCGCACCCAAGAAATCCCCCCTCTCACCGCCATCCCAGCCGCAAAGGCCTCGCCCTCACGAAGCTCTCGTTTCCCCCAACCTCCTCATCTCCCGTTTGGACGCCCTCTTCGTCGTCCCTGACCACCACCACCCCGGCCCTGCCGCTCGACGGCTTGATCTTCTATCTGCAAGGTATGGCCTTCCCATTACATATGGCAAGCATTTTGTCATACTAGAACTGAGGTTTATTTTTTTGGATTGGATGGACGGACGAAGGGAATGCTGGGAACACGCTAGCGCGACTTCCGGTGTTCCGGGAGCTGCTCCTACCGGAGAGGGTTTGAGGCTGGGGTGTTTGCGGTGTCGCCGCGGGATACTGGAGTTCGGGGGGGCCGCTGCCGTCCCCTTGACGATGCTGAGTTGGCCGGGGCACCGGCTTCACGAAAGAGGATAGTGAGGGACTATGCACGGGTGTTGGGGGAGCTGGACGGGCGGATGGGGCTGGCGGACGTGCCGGTGTGGCTGCACGGCCACTCGCTCGGTGGCGCCGTCGCCGCCCAGCTGCTCGCCCACATCCCTCACACACAAACCTCGCCGGCCTCATCCTCGAAAACCTCTCCCCTCCGTCCCCCACATGGTCAAGATCCTCTACCCCCACAAGTGGCTCCCCTACCATTACCTCGGCCCTTCGTGCGCGACACCTGGCGCACCGGACCCGCTCTCTCCGCACACCGTCCTCCCACTCTTCCCCTCCTCGTCATCCAAAGCCAGCGAGACGAACTCGTCCCCCCACCTCTCCTACCAACTCTACCTCGATGCCTCCCATCCTCCCTCCTCCAACTCCATTTCATCCAAATCCCTAACGCCCTCCATGATACCGCTTTCTTGCATCCCGCTACCGTCTCTCTATCCGCGACTTCATCGCCAAACCATGCCTTGTAAGAAATAAATCGTCATACAAGAATCTTGCACAACCTGCATGACATGACTATTATCAGGAGGGATTGGTGGAACAAATGGCATGGCACCGCTTGTCGAAGGTCTCGTTCCTGATTGGGTTCTCCGGGGTGTAGAAGGGTCCTTGAGGAGGTCGGCATAGACGGCATAGATGCGCGACAGGAGTCGTGGAGGGAGGGATGGGAGGGGATGTGAAGAGAACGAACTTGGTGCCTGGAAAGTGATATATATATATGATGGGTAAACAGAGTGTAAGTACAGTTTATAGGGGAAGGAGGGGAGTCTGACCAGTGAGAGTCTGGAAGCAGCTCATCTTGAAGGTGTCGGCCTCGACGGTCTCGACGCCGCCGCCGGACGGATGGACGGGCGAGAGCTTGGAGGTGATGGCATGGATCCGTGGAACGTGCCCGCCAGCACGAGGTAGTCGTTCGAGCTCAGCTGCGGGAGCAGGCCTTCGGCGTACGTCTTCTGGCTGCTGTCCTGCTCGATGTCAGTCTGCTTGACTTGATGAGTTCATGTTGGAGAAAGTACTTGCTAGATCAGTCCTCCTGCCTTGTTGATCACCCACAGCGAGAAGGTCGTGTTGTTCGACATGGTTGGTGGTGCGTCGACTGGGCTGAGACAGTATAGAAGCATATCACCCGCTGAGTCATGCAGTATGCTTATAGCGAGTGGCAGGCATTGCGTCACACTCTCTCAAAGGAACAGAGGGAAAAGAGATACAACTGGAACCACAACAACAAAAAAAACAATGCCTTCTCTCGTCGCACACGCACCATCGAGCAGCCAAACGCACAACCAGGGGGGATCGGATCGTACTACCAAACCAAGACGGAGTATCTGCAACTGGCGATCAACCGCAAGACGCAGAACTTGAGACGGCTCGAGGCCCAGCGTAACTCGCTCAATGCCCGCGTGAGACTCCTCCGCGAAGAGCTCCAGCTCCTCCAAGAACCCGGCTCCTACGTCGGTGAGGTCGTCAAGGTCATGGCAAGAAAAAGTGCTCGTTAAGGTCCAGCCCGAAGGCAAATACGGTCCGTTCCCTTCTTATTCCCCCAGTAGCTAGCTGCAGAGAACTGACTGGTTATCTGTTTTTTAAAAAAAGTGGTGGATTTCGCACCTTCAATCCAGCTCTCTCAGCTCACGCCTGCCCTCCGAGTGGCCTTGCGGTCGGATTCGTACCAGCTGCACTCGATCTTACCATCCAAGGTAGATCCGTTGGTGTCGTTGATGATGGTGGAGAAGGTGCCTGATTCGACGTATGAGATGGTGGGAGGACTGGACAAGCAGATCAAGGAGATCAAGGAGGTGATTGAGCTGCCGGTGAAGCATCCGGAGCTGTTTGATGCGCTGGGGATAGCGCAGCCGAAGGGGTGCTACTGTACGGGCCGCCGGGGACGGGGAAGACGTTGTTGGCACGGGCGGTGGC
Source organism: Puccinia novopanici (assembly GCA_004348175.1). Classification (NCBI taxonomy): domain Eukaryota; kingdom Fungi; phylum Basidiomycota; class Pucciniomycetes; order Pucciniales; family Pucciniaceae; genus Puccinia; species Puccinia novopanici. The sequence continues at coordinate 9,428 of SMGU01000017.1, forward strand.
GCACCATACGGACTGTCGGTTCATCCGGGTGAGCGGGAGCGAGCTGGTGCAGAAGTACATCGGGAGGGGTCGCGGATGGTGCGGGAGCTATTTGTGATGGCGCGGGAGCATGCGCCGTCGATCATCTTCATGGACGAGATCGACTCGATCGGCAGCTCCCGCGGCGAGTCCGGCAGCGGCGGAGGCGACAGCGAGGTCCAGCGTACCATGCTCGAACTCCTCAACCAACTCGACGGATTCGAACCTCTAAAAATATCAAGGTCATCATGGCTACTAATCGCATCGATATCCTCGACTCCGCGCTCCTCAGACCCGGCCGCGTCGACCGCAAAATCGAGTTCCCGCCCCGGCCCTGAGGCCAGAGTCTCCATCCTCAGGATCCATTCTAGAAAGGTGTCCATCCATCTCTCGATTTCTCTCTCTCTCTCTCCTCTCCTAACTTGCTCTCTGCTCATCTTTATCGGCCGCGTTTTTCCTCAGATGTCTCTTACCCGCGGGATCAACCTCCGAGCCTTGGCGGAAAAAATGGGCAACTGCAGCGGCGCCGAGGTGAAGGGAATATGCACGGAAGCAGGCACGTTCATCTCCATCTCCTCCTCCTCCCCCAGCCCGCTCTTTTTTTTGTTTTGTATATCTGATGATGATGATGATGGTGGCAACTAGGCATGTACGCGTTGCGAGAACGGCGCCAGCATGTGACCCAAGAAGACCTGGAACTCGCCGTCGCGAAGGTCTTGAAGCGCAACCTGGTCAGTCCGGTTGCTTCTCCTCATGTCCCCTCCTCGGCGGCCTTCTAACCGTGTCTTTTTTTTTGTGTGTGTTTGTATTCACAGGACGCGAGCACCTCTACCAACAAGTTGTTCACATGAGGAGGCCCGCGATATATGTTCCTTGTACACACTCACTCCTCTGTACTTTCCGTCCGCCTCCAATTCTCCCGGGGTAATTCACACCATCTATCTACACACATGTCTTGCCCCGTCGTCTCCGAGAGAAAGAGAGAGAGAGAGTGGTGGAGCACGTGTGTGGCTTGAGACACCCCTCCGTCGAGTCGCGGAACCGCGCTGCCTTGCCGCGCTCGGCTTCCCGGTCCAGAGCGCGTCGGAGGAGGAGGGTGTGTGTATGTGAGGGGGGAATATCTGCGTCGGAGTGCACAGCTGTTGCAATCTTTGGTGGCCTTTCCGTCACGTACAAAACATGCCCAATCTCTGCACCGCATACTAGAGGACTTCCCGTCGATCTGGAAGCCATCCTAGATGCAAATCTGGAATTCTAAAACCTAAAATTCCAGATTTTCCTCAAGTGTTCATTCCGTCGCTCCCCTTGTATATTTGCCTTTCCAGATTTGGCACCCTCTCCCAATGGCCAATACCGGCCGGCAGGTGGGATGCATATACCTCTCATTGTGACCTGAAACCCCGTTAACTCATTTTGAACTGATTCCATGGCCTCTGCTCGTCATCATCAGAGTGTACAGTGCCTAGACAAACCTTTTTTTGTCACAACACTCTTCATTCAACGTTCAACCACCACAGTTAAAATCACAATTTCTGGTCAATCAATCCCAAAAAAAGAGTTTCAAATAATGATTATGAAGAAAATTTTTGGAACAAATATAAAAATCAAATTTGTGATTTTTTTTTAAATTTTTGTGTGATTTTCAAAAATGTTAATATGGATTTCTTGAAGCACCTAGAAACCTCAGAGAGAGTACAGCCTGGAATGTGATAAGATGAAACCCCTCACATCTTGGGTTTACAAAGGATCACAGCCAAGATTACATAAGGATCAGCTGCTTTTAAGATGGATTCCTCAGTACACTAGATGGCAGAGATTCTTCTCTCCCGTCTAGGTAAGTCACCTTTCTCCTTCTTCTCACTTTTCTCCCTCCTTTTCTCAGAATCAACACCTCACTAGTTGTAGTTACTAAAGAGAGATTCTTCTCTCCCGTCTAGTGCAATTAAAGCCCACTTTGGTTCTAGATCTTGTCTGCGTACAGTGAGGGACTCAACCCTTACATAAGAATGATCATAAAT
>SMGU01000020.1:0-16801 GCA_004348175.1 Puccinia novopanici
AAAAAAAAAAAAAAAAGCCAGTGAGTGCCCACATTTTACATTGGCCTTGGTCGATACCCCACTAGCTACAGTCAAAAGCCAGCAAGCAAATTGAAAAGAAATGGGAAACCCCCGACAAATGATATGCAAGATCTTACCGAGAAGTTCCTCTTCCGAGAGCTCTCGAACGGTGATGGGCTTTGTCGGCGAATTCGGGGTTCCGTCATTATCAACAGAACCAGTGGGGTGATCAGTTGCAAACCAGGAATCTGCAAACGAATCGGGAGAGGTGACGGTTAGCCAGGGAAAAGAAAGGGCCTAAAACGATAAGAACGGGCAACTTCCCGACTATTGAATAAACGTCATGGTTCATGTTGTCACTATCCTTTTCTCCATGACCCATTATTTGACTCTCGAACGTTCTTTGAAGCGCATCATGGGCTGGACGTTGTTCTTCCGCATGATGGTACGTTTGGGCTTCCAGAAGTGAGTGATCAAGAGAGCTGAAAGCGGGTGTCGGCATGGCTCTAATCTGAGTGGTCCATGAGTCCGTCAGCACCAAGATCCCCAACGACAGGTCGAGTAAAAATTGAGCAAAGTGCATCTCTTCTGTCTCACACGCTGCTCTTCAGATTGCGAGCTTGTACCAAAAAGCGATATTCCGACTTGTCACGGTGCTTTTAACATGTTTCTTCTAAGAACAAAAAAACAAGAATGACTTGTACTAGGAGTACATATTTGCTATGCCGCAGTGCTGCAGATAATCAAGTATGACAGATATAACTGCTGTTGATGACACACATTGTGTGAGCGGGAGTCGCAGCATGCTTCTCCCCTGAAGAAACCGGTTATCTGCCTGGTTCAATCATGATGGGTTTGTCAGGGCGGGGATGGCCAGAAAACGATATATTTGTAATTTAATCCGAAGATGTGAATGTTGATTAGGGGGACTTTGTTTTTCCTGACGGGCGGGTTGCAAGGCCAACAGGGGTGGAAGGAAGTGTCATGGACTTGATGAGCATGAGTATGGTTTCTTCTTCTCGTTTGGATCCCAATGCCATCCTTTGAATGTAGAGCAAAACAAAAGAGTTTCACATTCGGCTTTGATGTATGAGGGCATGACTCATTGTGGGCCCCCCAGATTTGGTAGGATGATGCACACTGATGTGGCCTACCCCCTGCCTGGAAGGCGAGGTTTTCGGTGGGAGGACCATGAGGGACCATGATCTCACAGGAGATGAAGAATTAGAATAGCCTGCAATACAGGCCGCTCCCTGCTCCGGCGCAAGTGGCCAAGCATCTGTCGCATTGCGCCGACCGCAGGGTGAGACAGAGCTGAGAGAGGCCGAGGTAAGCTCGCCTCCCCATCCGAAGCCGTTTCTCTATCGCACTCAACTTTTTCTGTAAAGTATCTCCTTATCAGGACAGACCGAACAGGGTTTCGGCGATCGGTCAAGAGGTTGAGCGCAGAGCGTTTGGCCATGCCACAGAACCACAAATACGGGCACAGTGACTGATTCCGATTAACAATTTACTTCACACCGAAAAGCTAAAATAAATTATTTACGCGGCTCACTCTCCTTCGTGGAGGCAATACATGTATGACCATAATCATATAACCTGCCTACCTACAAATACATTCATTTGTGGTGATACAATCAACGGTGCTTCTCATCCTACTCTTCTTCCCTACCAGGCTTCATGTCCATGGCACCGCAGAAGACGTCTTAGGCAGAACACTAGAAAACATTTGAACACAACAACAACAAGAAAAAAAGGGGGGAATCAGGGGTTAGATGTACTGAGAGGAATACAAGTGTTTCTTGGTGAGAGGCCAGAAAGACAGATAGGAATACTCAACTTGTTCGTGCAGGCTTTTTGATCGCCCAAGGACTCCTCTCCTCGATTCGACAAATTCAGAGAGTGAACAGATCTTGGCACTGTGTTCTAAGGTCTCATTTTGGGGCCCAGCCTTACACGACGGGACAGCCATGACCATGTCATTCTAGACATTTTGTTTTGTTCGTTACACAGAGTGGAGTGTGGGTATCCCACAGCATCAGTTCCGATGAAGCTGGAGAGACAAGGAGGTATGATTCGATCGACTTCTACGATCAACCCGAGCGGGAAGGGAAGGAAGACTTACCAGGATAAACCGCACAAACTCATTCTGGTGGTGGTGGTGGTAGTGAGAATCACAGACGATCTTCTCGGTGGTCAGACGACTCGCAAATGGCATCCATTGGCTCACGTCCCACTTTTTCGGCGATGGCGGCGGCCCTCGTTCCGGCAGAGTTTGACGCGCCGGGAACCCCAGAGCTGCAAGGATGCTTATCATCCTGATCTCACAAGTCCGCTAGATCAATCTCATTTTCTCTTGTAGCTTCTTCCACACATTTTTTTTCCCTGAAATGAAAAAAAAAAAAAAAAACTTACTGGTTGTCGTGTGAAAAATCAACGTAACTGCTTTGGTTCAACGGAAAGGTAGCGCGCGATTGATCGAGGGTTTGGTTGACCTATGTAGGGTTTTAGTTTTTCAGGCATGAGATGGAGGAAACGGGGTTTGAGTGGTCATCATCAGGAAACAAAAAGATCCATCGTGGTATCCGCGGGCAAACCTTCGACTGATCCTGTTCCACCCATTTCCGATCTCCAGTGAGACGAGCGATCAGCTCGGCCACATATCCTATTCTGCACTTACCAGTTTCTTAAGTTGAATCTGTCTCATGGTTGAGGAGGAGGAATGAAGCTACGAACCCTTCAGCTTGCCCTAGTCGATTTCCCGTACCATGGTTGTAATATCTTCACGATTGAAATCAGCGGTATTGTCAGGTTTCGTCGACGAAGTTTTTCGCCTGAGGCAAACTCAACTTGTTCAAATCGCAATAATAACCTGAACGGAATGAACGATTGCTCTCTCAATTTGAGTTGAGGTGGGGTTCAATCCTTTTCACACTCAGCTACTACTCACCATAACCTTGCCAATCCGAATGGTCAAACAGCTTGCAAAACCTGCTGAGCTTCTCATCGGCCAATGATTCAAAGATGCAAAGCTACAGAACAAAATGTGGAACCATAAGAAACAGGAATTTCTTTAGCACTAATCAGGAGGACGGGGCTTGCCTGCATGAGTGCCACGGTGTCCTGATTGTCCAGGTTGGCATCGGTGGCCAATGAATTCAATCGGCTGGTGATTCTCCCCCCGAAAATCTTCAACCACCGTGCTTTTTTATCGCTCGATTTCCGATTGGGGCATGAATTGTTATCTAAGGCTTATCAGTAAATAAAACAAAAAACAAGAGAATTATCTGTCAATCCTTGTTTTACACGTGTGTGTGTGTGCTGCTTGATCAGGGCAATAAAAACGGGGAAAAGTATTTCAATAAGCACTGACTGTTATTGCTCTTCGAGAGACGGTAGAAGGGATACAAAACGGAATCCGGAGGACACGTTTAATGGTACCGAAGTTTGGCGCAGAAGAGATGAGAGGAGTTTTCTTTCTTTTTTTACATCTTAAATACTTACATTGGGATCTTCAGAAATGATGAGATCAGGCGTGAACGAATTGAGGTTCATGCCAACCCTGGAGGAGAGGCCGGCAGTGAAATTCTGTGCGCTATCGACGACACGCCGGGATGCACTAGCTCGAATAAACGGAAGGTTTTTGGGACCGATGATGTGATGGTAGCGCGAGGCGAATTGCGCTCCGGCTTCGAAGCTTTCCGTGGCCCCGAGAGGGAGCAGGGAGTCTTGACCTAAGTGATACCTGATCATGACAGTCCAAGACAAAAGGGTCAGCCGTGGTGAGGACTGTTGATGGGATTGAAGATGGATCATCAAGGCTCAACTGATAGTTGTTGAGAAAAACTAGGGATTCGTCGAGATGAGAAGCGTTTCTAAGCTTCCCAAGAGCATGCCGTATCTTCCTGTTGGCTTTGGCGGTCGGATAACGGGACCCATGTCGCTGGACTTGATTCACTTGGACAATCTTGCAGCCTTCTGGGGGTGGCTCATAGGAGCCAATCTGATGGAACGGTGCACTGCATTAGAAATATTGCGATATTAGTTGATACCTGCTTGAATGCACCGGTTATCGGACTAGAGCGTTTAGAATGAGACTTACTGTGGGCCGGCATGCCGAACGATCCAAGCGGGCAGGGATAGTCCGGACGGATGAGGCAACGAAAGATGGATCTGCTGCTGTCCAGCGACTGGAGTGACCGACAAAAAAACCCCGATTTGAAACACGTCAAGAAACGTTCTTCATTCTGAAGAATCCGCAAGTTGTTCAAGGAACAAACCAATTGGCTCCCAGCGTGGTTGTGGCTTCCCGTGTGCGAGTAAGGGGAAACACAGTGAGGCCATCAGAGCCGCTGTGATGCTCGGTGCCCAGGCCATGATCGATGGTCTTGATGGTCAAGAGGCGTTCCCGTGTGGCCTCAGACGCAGCTGTGTGTGTGCTCAAGATGCGCCCGACTCACGGAGGAAAATAACAAGCTGAGGAGTACACCTATTTGTAGTCAGTCTGTTCCTTATACATAAATATATGATGTAATACATTTGTGATGATGTGGATGAAGATGGTTGTTTGTTGATGTAAATATATTGGATGGTGCATGTTCGATGGTTGTACAACATGAAACTCCACCCTGCAAGAGGGCATGAGGGGGGAAGCGGATGTGCAGATGAACGGGTCCATCGCTGTCCATCGGCGGCGCTCGGCTGTAATCCAGCTCCACTAGAGCAAGGCCTGTGGACGTACGGCCAGCAGCAAACCCTCGGCTGGCTTCACACTCAGGGTCCTGCCGCTGCCGACCAGAATCTTCCGAGGGGGGATCCTACTCCGGACCAGCCCAGGAGTTCCATTCAGCTGCTTATCTTCATTTGCGGGGCTCCCCGGTTATTATATATGGTAGCCTGCCAGCCTTGGCCCAACTGACACAACTGCCAGCTCCCCATCCGAAGCCATTTCTTTATCGCACTCCACGCTTTCTGTGCATATCTCCTTATCAAGACAGACCGAACAAGGGTGTCGGCGATCGATCAGGAGATTGGGCGCAGAGCGTTCGGCCATGCCACAGACCCACAAATACGGGCGCAGTGACTGACTCCGATTAACAATTTACTTCACACGGAAAATCAAGTCCCCCCTAATCAACATTCACATCCTTAAATTACAACAAATACATCGTTTTCTAGCCATGCCCGCCCTGACAAACACATCGTGATTGAACCAGGCAGATAACCGGTTTCTTCAGGGAGAAGCATGCTGCGATTCCCGCTCACACAATCTGTGTCATCAATATCAGTCATATCTGACATACCTGTAATTATCCGCCGCGCTGCGGCATAGTAAATAATACGTACTCCTGGTACAAGTCATTCTTTTTTTTTGCTTAAAAGAAACATATAAGCACCGTGACAAGACGGCATATCGCTTATAGGCACAAGCTCGCGATTTGAAGGGCAGTGTCTAGTACAGAAGAGATGAACTTTGCTCAATTTTTACTCGGCCTGTTGCTGGGGATCTTGGTGCTGATGGACTCATGGACCACTCAGATTAGAGCCATGCCGACACCCGCTTTCAGCTCTCTTGATCAATCACTTCCGGAAGCCCAAATGTACCATCATGCGGAAGAACAACGTCCAGCCCATGGTGTGTTTCAAAAAACGTTGGAGAGGCAAATAATGGGTCATGGAGAAAAGAATAGTGACAACATGAACCATGATGTTTATTCATTAGTTGGAAAGTTGCCCATTCTTATCGCTTTAGGCCCTCTCTTCTCCCTGGCTAACCTTCACCTCCTCGCATTCGTTTGCAGATTCCTGGTTTGCAACTGATCACCCCACTGGATCTGTTGATAATGATGGAACTCCGAATTCGCCTACAAAGCCCATCACCGTTCAAGAGCCCTCCGAAGAGGAACTTCTCGGTATGGTCTTGCATATCATTTGTCGGGGTTTCCCCATTTCTTTCCCATTTGCTTGCTGGCCCATGACTGTAATGGGGTATCGACCAATGCCAATGTAAGATGTGGGCACTCACTGGCTGGATTTTTTTTTTTTTCGTAGCTGCGTTGAGGTACGCCGGCTTTGACATAACCGACGACCAATGGAGACTACAAAAACATTCCGTAAGAACACCCAGCTCCCAATTACGCAAGGCATCCATCCGCCCACACATCTTTAAGCAGCCCTCATGACACCGGTGTTTTTCCTCTTGAATGTTTTTTTTTAGATGCACACACCAAATCAGGATTCCAACATTCCATATCTTCATGAATCTGCGGAACCGATGCCAGTTCATAAACATCATGCCACGTCTTCCTCGAGTGGAACGATTGAGACCGGGTCGACTAGTAGCCACAGTCTGATTGAGAACCCAGTGGCAGTAAGATCGAAAGATAGTATGGCAGCTACAGTCAACATTGGCCCCAGTCCACCTTCCATTCAAAGACTTCATGCAGAAGATCAGTCCGGGTGGATGAACCAACAAATCCTTGCCTTCATGTCTGGGTACACTAATAACCTGCGAGTATTATCTGCGTTGCTCAAACGATTACGTTCGGATCCCAATCAATCCCAAACTATGCTAGGCAAGCAGTGGCACCGTGTTAAGGATTCAGCGATCGTGAAAACGGGAGGAAGGTCGGGATCGGAGGCCAGCCCAATGGAGACCCCAACGTTCCACTGGATTTCCAACGCGGAAGGATCCGCTGCTCGCACGGCTTCTCCATTGGTTAGAAGCGCGTTATCCCTCGTCGCTCCCTTGGCCCACTTTCATGTGAATTTTCTGAGGAAACTTGGTGGGATTGACCAGGAAGCAATTAAGAACCAAAATGAGAATCTGCTGCACTGGCTATCCAATCTCATCTTTAATCCCCCCACCGGCTTCCCTCTCTTTGGCATCAACACTTCCCAACGAGGGGCGCAAGTTGAGGCTATCAAGGAGCCAACCTTCTGCCCTCTATGCGTGCCTATCTTGAGCCACTACCTTAGCGGCTCAGAGGCCTATGCCGACATTAGCAAACTCTCTTCTATCTTGATCAGGGTTTGGTACAGGGAAACAAAAGCCTTAAACCGCTTCTTCAAACGGCCAGGAGATCTCGAGGCTGCAATCCATCAATTTATCATGACCACCACCACATAAGCCTCATACCCACACAGAGCCTTCCCTAAAAGCAACCCCTTGCTTCATCCAAGCCATACAACATTGTTGGAAACCTGCAAGCAAAAGGAGAGCTTGATCTTACCCCATGATATTTGTGTTGAATGAAAAATTGGCAGTCCAATAATAGTCACAGTTTTCTGCACCGTATGTAGATCTGAAACCTAATTGATTATTAGAAAAAGAACATTTGGCCAAGTTGTACCACTTTCTCTTTTTCTCATGAATTCTTCTTAGTTTCATTTCCTCATAATAACTGATCCACCTCATTGTGTATCAGGTCTGTTCTTTGTCTTCATCTTTTGATTCCTCCTCTTCTTTTTCTCACATCCCTTTTGTATCAGGCTGGTTTTTCTTGATGCTTGCTTTGTTTTCTCTCTTGTGAGATCATCACAAACTTCTCTTGCCTGAAATTTTTACTCTAAAATTCATTCATCCTTCTTGGTTTCATTTCCTTGTCAAAATTGCTCCACCTCATTGTGTCTCAGTTTGGGTTTGCTTTGTGCTCTCTCATGAACTCATCACAAACTTCTCTTTCCAAAAAGGTCGGTTTTGCTTTGTGCTTGGTTCATGTGCTCTCTTGTGAACTCATCACAAACTTCTCTTGCCTAAAAAATTGTTAGGATTTTAACCTTGCCAAAATTATGAGTTTACTTTTATCCATTATTTTAAATGCTCTATTCTTTCCCTCAAAGACATCTTGTGGACAACCAATATCTGGGGCCCTTTGAAATAAGCTGGAATTATTATCTTTTAACCAGCACAATTGAACAGATGTTCATACAAGCCAGAAAGGGTCTGGGGATAAAGGTTAAGTTCATTACAGAAGCTATCCTTGATCCCCATGAAGTTCTAATATCCTGGAATGAGTGTGTCAGCCTCCTTGATTCCAGGAACAAGATTAATCTAGCTACAAGGGCTGAAAAACCGGATAGAAGGGATAAATAAGTTTTGGTGAGGCTATTTGGGAGTTAGTTGGATGGATAGCCCAAATATGGGTGAACCAAAGCGGTTACACTGCCCTTTGGGATAAAATATTTCCTGACATGCAGGTTTCTGCAAATCTTTGCTGACCTGAAACCTGCCAGTTCAAGGTTGTGTTTTTGGGCTCCCAGCCACCACCTGGATTTCTGGTGCTGGCCAGAGCCATCAGCCCATATCAGATATCAATAAAAACACACACTAAAAATATCAACCATTCCAAATCCATCAAATCAAATGGGCATACAATCATCATAAGTTTCTTCCCTTCTTTAGTTGCCATTTTTTTACTGATTCACACTATTTTATCCCTATACTTACCCAGTTAAACATGTCAGAATCTCACATTTCTTTCTGCTCACATCCTCTCACCTCTCCCTGTTCCTGTTCCTGTAAAGGCCAAGTGGCCTATCCCCTGTTCCTGTCTGACCAAGTGGTCATCCTGTTCCTGTCTGACCAAGTGGTCATCCTGTTCCTGTCTGACCGAGTGGTCATCCTGTTCCTGTCTCCTGTCTTGTCCCCTGTCCTGTCCCCTGTCCTGTCCCCTGTCCTGTCTCCTGTTCTGCCCCTGTCCTGTCTGGCCAAGTGGCCTTGTCCTGTTTGTCCAGGCCCCCTTTGGATCTTGCAAGGGGGCTCTCTAGTTGTCACTACTTGAGTCTGCTCCTCACATTATGAAATAGATCATCGAGTTTGAGCAATTCTCATCCAAAACCACCCCAGCTCCTTGATCCTTTCTAGCCCCTCAAGAAAGCCCCTATCATCCTTCCCAGTATCTCAATCTGAAATCTTAACAAAACAAGCAATCAACTTCCAAATTTTCCAAATCCTGCTCCAAACAGGCCTACACAAGTCAAAGCAGCATCTTTAAATGAAGAATTGTGTGGCATGTCAGAGAATCCATTCAATTTGTCCCTCTCTACCCCTAACCAAGGACCCAAAACCAGTTGGGTATGGGATCACTTTGAGCCAGCCAAATAATACACAAAAGCCATTTGCACTGTGACACTGAAGAATGATGAGGTTTGTAAGATGGAGCTGAAGCAAGCCAAGGATCACAGTAAAAATTAAATGATAGATCACCTCCTTTGAATCCACAAAATTATTAATCCCAAAAAAAAGGACCCCAACCAAGCCTGTATAAACAACCTCCTGAAGTGACAATGTTTCACTAATGAATTAAGTTATCTTTTTTATTACCAGATTTTATGACATTGATTCAATTGATCTGATCCAATTTTTAAATCACAGACAATGCTCACCACAAACTCACTTAGGAAGCCCATTGCATAATTCATCTCCAATTCCAATCTCCCATTCTCCATTGTCAAGAAAAATCATTTACTGGTTATAATCAGGGCCTTAAATACTTGAGACCTCCAAATGATGGTGAATCATAAAGGTATGGATACCAAAATCAGCAAACTGTTTCTTGCTCAACAAAAGATACTTGCCCAAAAACTTGAGTCCATGTCCAAGCTTTCTGTCACCTGCCTCAACAAAATCACCACTGATCACACCTCAAAAAACTCTACTCTGGCTCAAGAAATTCAATAAAACCCCCTGTTTTCCTTTCAATCAAATATTGAACTTCTTGGATGTATGGTAAACATAATAAAACTAGTCTCCCATGAAAGCCTATCTGTTTTTGGAATGATTGTGACTACAGAAAATGAAGAAAAATATTCTCATAACCTTGACATCATCAAATTGGTTTACACTCCAGATGGAGATGATTTCAACCTCAAGAATATTGTTGCATGCATACATGGTCTTGCAGACAAAATCAGGGGCTCAACACAATTCTGTGAGAACTTCCAGAGCTGCATCAATCTAGCTCAAAAACCAAACAACACACCACCTTTCTGTGATGATGAACCACCTTTCTGTGATGATAAACCACCTTTCTGTGATGATACACCACCTTTCTGTGATGATACACCACCTTTCTGTGATGATACACCACCTTTATGTGATGATACCCCTGCTGTGCTGATACAGACACAGACACTCAAGCTTGCAATCCAAAACAAACATCAAAATATCTCATCCTTGATGTCAAGACAAGGTGAAATTCAACATACCTAATGCTTGAATGTGCTCTTGACCTTCAAGAGGCTTGCAATCTGTATTTTAATCAATCTGAAGACCAAAATTTTTGAATCACTCCTCTTGAATGGGAGAAAGTTAAGAAGATGGTATCATTCCTTCAACTACTGAACAATGTTACCCACTTTCTCTGCAAAACCAATTATCCAACACTCCATATTGCCCTTCCAATGTATATATCATTAATAAAGGATATCATATAAGTTTGATCTAAGTATGATGCCCAAAAACTTCTTTCTCCATTTGAATTTTTTTCAAGCTGAAGAAATACTACTAATTAGGGCATGTACCACAGCACTTGGCAATTTTGAAAATCATTTTTCCAAAACATTTTTATTATTTTCTGAAAAAAAAAAAAACTACTTTTGAGAAAAGAAAGAAACTGTTTACCACACATCATAACTACAAACATTTCAGAAAAACCAACCAATGATGGGCCAATTAAAATAGTATAGTGTAGCAGTTTTTTTCCCTCTGCCAATGCTGTGGCATTAGTGGTACAACAGGCCACTACACTGTTCTATGCTATTCTCAAGCTTTTTTAGCAGCTATTTTACACTAAAAAGCAGTGTAGTTTAGCATAATGTTGAAAAAACAGTGATGCCAAAGGGATAATATAAAGCGGCAGAAAATCCTCAAGTCAGACAGTGCTGAAGAGTAGTCGAGTACTCAGTCAGAGGGGCTCAAGTGCCTCTGTAAGGATTCTGAGGAAGGAGGCTCAAGTGTCCTAGCTCAGGATCAGGATGACTAGGACTGATGATTTTTCTTACTCTAGATGGGCACAGCTTAGATGGACTAAATGCATAGGGTTGAGTTGTGGTTGTATAGAGATCATATCAGGCTGGTAGGGCAGAAAAGGGGCCTAAGAAAATGATTGACATAGTTAAAAAAAAGAGAAGAAGACAAGATCAGGAGCAAACAATCAGAATTTCAACACATAACAAGGCCCTTTTTTAGCTTTATTAAATTAGCATTAGTGCAAAACTGCTAATGGCTATTACAAAATTCATTATCTGTTAGTAGTTTCACACTGCGCTAATGCTAATGTTAGCGTAGCGGGCACACTCTTGACCCAACCTCAGCCAATCCACCCATGAAAAAAATCATATCCCTCAAAATGAACTCAGTTTTGTTCTTCTTGCTATTGGGTTTGGTAGCAGTGGTGGTTTAGTTATCTTGCATTATTCTTATCAACAAGGTCTACCTTACTATGGTGATGGGGGCCAGGAAAATTAGGTCAATTTCTTGTTGAAAATAGAACACCTGGAGCTCTTTCACAAAATGAATGAACTCCAACAAACAGCATTCAAAAGACTGGTTTATGAGATACGTGAAGCTCAAATTCTTGTAGATGGATGATCTGTCACAGTTGGGGAAAAATTCATTCTCTTTCAAGAAATTTTATGTTAAAACTCAATGCAGAAGAACTCAGTTAAGTTTCAAAGTGGTTTTTATACCACTAATAGTGGTTTTCTTTTGCATCAATTCCTGCATCAGATTTTTCTGCTGTTCTCCCATCTCAGGTATTTTGGAGATGTATTGGAGGCATTATTCCTCCTATAACCTTGTTATGTCAAGTTTAACCCCACAACCATCTCACTGCCAGATCATATCCAAAAGAATCCAAAATTTAAAACTTTCAAGAGCTTTCTTGGGGCTCTTGATCATGGCATATTGGTCCCAGCTGATGTTCCCATCAGCGCCCAATCTTCATGGTGTTCCCAGAAAGGAGTTTCATCCAGAACATTCTAGAGGTGGCAAACTTTGATTTTTAATTCATTTATGTGCTTTCTGGATGGGAGGGGACTGCCCATGATACTAAGTTCTTCAAAGCTTTGAAGGGCTTATCAATACCTGGTCACAATTATTTCCTTACTGATGCTGGATATGGTTTGCAACAGGATCTCATGACTCCTTTTTTGGAAGTGCAATATCACTTGAAAGAACAACCAATTGCAGGTTTGCGGCCAACAAATCCAAAATAACTCTATAATCTCTGCCATGCCTCACTCAGGAAAGCTATTGAGAAACTCTTTGGATGTATGAAGAATAACTTTGTGATCTTGAGATAAGCACCCAAGGTCAAGTTATCAAAACAGGTGAAACTCATTTATGCCTAGTGCTGCCTCCGGAATTACATGCAAAAACACAAGTTACTAGAGTCTCTATTGTATGAAAAAGACAACTTAAATGCTACAGCATGTGTTCCACCAGTAATAGATATATGGGGTACTTCAGAAGAAGATTCAATTTTGAAATTTAGATGCAAAAAGATTTCCAAGAAGCTTTAGCCCTGGTTTCTCCCACTGATCTGAAGTCAATTCTTACAATGTTTTTCTCAATCTCACAAATTTCTCATTTTATTACAAATTATGTTAAACCAAGAAAGAAATTCATGGAAATCAAGGTGAAATAAGAAAAAAACTCACAACAAACAAGTTGAATTTGAAAACATTGAAACTATAGTAGAGGAGCTCATTGAGTCACTGATATATATTTTTTATCTCAGCAATACTTTTTTTTTCTCTTTTGTGATAACATAGAAAGAAAGAATATTTTATTTTGTGATAACATAGAAAGAAAGACCATTTTTGTGATAAAATAGAAAGAAAGAATAACATGAAATGGATTATATTCATTGGCCTGAAGCCTCCTTATTGAGCCACATATGGCAAATTTGTTTGAAGAGGTTTTGACCAATGATAAGAACATTGCTGCCCTATTTTCTTCCTCCAACAAAAATACATACTGAATGTATTCTTCAAATTCAAATTCAACCAGGAAAAACTTTCACAGTTGCTCCAGGGCCTCAGCCAATGTGGAGTTGTTCTTCTCAGTCAATGAAGGATGAGTGGTCTTGATTTTGGAATGCACATTTTTGGCTGATAACAAATTGCTTTCACTTTTGATTGCATCAATCAAACCATCAATCAACTGTGTAACCCTTTTTGACCCAGTGTGTGGTCCCTTATTGTCAGCTTTCATTGTTGAATTGAGCTTGGAGCAGGTTTTGGGCACAAATTGGCTTGACTTTGTATGGCTGATTTTTTATGTGATTTCTTCCTTGACAATGCTAGTTAGTGGTTGAGGCAAGCTGGAAAGAGCTTGCAGCTGATTTGCTAGTGGTCGGACACATGAGTGATGGTAGTGAGGGAAGATGGAGGGTGGAGGTAGATTTTCTGCTTCTTCCAAGTTTGGTGATGTAGCAAACAACTCAGGATCATGAAGCATATCAACAACACCACTTTATTTGTGGATATGTATGAGAAGGTGGTGCAAAAACAAAGTTGTAGAATTTCTTAAAACAGATGTTGGGATTTTTTTGGTAAAATGATAAAAATTGGTTTTTTAGGTTGGAAGAAAATTGGTACATGTGGTACTTTTTTTTCAGAAACTATTTTGGCCCCAAAACAAATAAAATTTAAAAATTTGAATTCTATGGTACATGCCCTAAACTAAAGCTGTCTTGATGTTTTCATGGGTCAACTTGGCCTATATCCATCAAAATAAAATTTGAATATTGTGAGCATGAGCAGCTTGAGCTAGCTGATGGAATGAAGGAAGACAGAAGTACCTTTGGGACAAGTAATTTTTCTTGGTCCAATTGGAAAGATCAGTCTGTGCCTTATCAACATTCTGGGAGTATTGGAGTTTATTAAATTATGCATCTTTTGAAGATGTTCAAGGAAGTTCTTTGTACTTCTGCTTCAATCTTTTTTTAACCTAGCTCCACAGATTTAGTTGCTCTTCTGGAGGACTTGACAGATGGCTTCTTTGATGTCTCAAGTCTCTTCAAATGAAGCCAAACCCAACTGCACTTCTGAGATCAAGGTGGTCCTGATATCAATTGGGATTGTGGCTCAATATCTCCATTTTCCTCATCAGCATCAATATCAATCAGTTACAACTGCAAATTTGAATTCAGAGGAGCTTCTTCCTGGCACACGGGCACTACTTGTTTACACTTCATTTGAGTAGTTTCAGGTTGAAATCTGGCAGTTCCACATGCCATTAAACAACTGAAGTCTCAAGAAACTCTTCGTTCTCCTACCATCCGGGGTTTAGGGGGTTGCCCTGGGTGGTTTTGGATGTGGGGTTTGGGATGGTCACCAGACCCCAACTCAAACCCTGGGTGCCAGCCTTACAAAGGTCATTTGAATTCCATGCACTCTGCCTTTACCAAACTCATCTGAGTCCCTCCCTCTGGCGCGCATTGTCCCTCCACAGGGAGGGACTTACATGTAATGCCTGCCCACTGGCACAGGAGCTGTTTGTTTTTATTCCCAGCAGAAGGCTTTTTCTTACAAATCACATAATAAAAAAGGCACCATTGCAGCTAAAAGAATTGTGAAGAAGCCAAAATGAGGGGAACAGTCCTACCTACCTGTCTGTCTGGTCCCTTTTCCATTAGCCCCTCACAATTCCCCTAGCGCTGCAATCATAAACTGGGTGTATTGCATGATGCTATAGCTCTGTATCTGGATGATGGTAACTGTATTCTGTGATAATGAAGTTGTATTAGGAGCAAGTCTCATCATGAGATAATGCTTGCAATTCAAGTTTCCTTGACACGTTTAGGAGATGGGAGCATAATGTTTTAGCAATGTTGAAGGGAAGATAAAGGGCTTTCCGGCAGTCCCTAAGGCGGAGCATGATTTTATCTGGAAGGTGAGAGAAAAGGGGATCAAAGGCAAAAAAAGCACATGTCACTACAATACAAGGGTTCCTCCGCTGTGCCAGAATACGGACTTGGCAACCGAGTCCCTCCCTTCGGTCGGTGCAATGCGACAATGCTTGGCCACTTGGAGCATGTATTCGTCGACAAAGAGGGGAAAGGGGCTTACGTTAAGTTCGTGCCTTTCAAGTTTCCCTCATGGAAGAAGAAAAACACAGACCAGCTGTTGATCTCGAAGACGCATTTTGACACGGGGATCTACTGAATAAGATTGACACCAAGATGGCCGACGGAGAGAGAAACATGGCAATCAGATCGGAAGGTCTGAAGTCATGGCGCTGTTTCACGGAAGGTAGGCGTTTCGCGCAGCGAGAAGAAGGCGACGAGACTTGTCTTATATTCGGTCTGGCGACTGCCGCCCCACTGCTCATGGTGAGTTTTTGAATCAAGGCGCCGGAGCTGCCCCCCAGATGGTATAATTGTGTTTTGATCACTTATAAGAAAAACTTGTCCAATCTCTAACACATATCATACCAGGACAGTACGGCCACAAGGCCATCATCGGTCTAGAATTATTGCTTCTAGGTATATTGACTCGGGTGCTGCAAGGATGAAGAAGGCCGGGCAGATCCATGCGACATCGTGGCTCATGCTTCTCCAGATCATGGCCACCGCATCTATATTATCACCATCGGAGACTATTGAGTGGGAGAAACAGCTCTCGGCCCCGACAGATGCTACCTTAACGACCAATTGGTTCGAAGAAGCAACGAGCGGATATCTGCAAGAGCCCTTGTCATGGGAGCCTCATGCGAAACCCTCAACCTTCATCTTTGGCACTCCTCAACACTTCAGCGAGCCACAGGAGCCGCACCGTCAGTCCATTCCTCATCATGGGCAGCTCTCCACTGGAGATGCGTATCCTCGTGCAGAGAATCCTTTGGACGCAGGCTTTGCCTCCCTCCACCACGGCGACGGAAACAGCCGTGCTTTTGGGGATCACGACCATCGTCCTCTTCGCGGTGAGAACGGAGACCTGGCTTGGTCTTCTTCGATTCCCAGAAATGACTCCCCCCTTCCATCAATGGGGCCCCAAGCCGGGCAAGGTGGACAAGTCAAATCTTCATCACAACGGAAAAGGAAGTCCCCAAGCGACATTCCGGGCAGCTCGGCGCAGTCAGGAATGACGGACGACTCTCAGCTCACTGAGGTGCCGCAAGATGCTAATATCCATTCTTCACCACAGAGGAAAAGGAAGTTCCGCAGCAAAGTTCAGCAGAGCTCGGCGCAGCCAGGAATGACGGACCAATCTCAGCTGAACGAGGTGGCGCAACATCCAGAAGGTGCGGTCGAGACTCAACATGAATTGGACGGAAATAATATTAAGAGCGAGAGTGATCAAGAGGGCGCGCCTGCTGCTCCCGGACCACTACAGCTCACAAAAGCACGGGCGATATGGTTGAAAGATATAGAAAAAGGCAGGCGGCAGCATGAGAGGAACCAGAACGAAGTAAAACAGATCCTGGGCTTCACAGACAGGACCTTGAACCTGGAGGAATACGCGACTTTCTCACGTGATATCATGGGCCGGATTAATGCCATAGTCGCCAGGTGGCTAGCGTCTGGTGGAAAGGGCGCAAGGAGGCCGACCTTCACAGCTAAAAGAGTCAGGAATAACGTGCGAAACATCACCAAGATATCCACCTACTTCAACCTCAAATCTATCCCTAAGTTCAAGACGGGCAAGGAGGAGATAATCACGGACAAAGAAGAGGTAGAGAAAGTGCTGCTCTTCATGGATATCTTCTGGCAGAAAATCTATTCTGGCACGCTTGAACTACCTGGCAAGTTCACTTGGATCCCGAGGCTCCTTGTCCGGATGGACCCAAACC